>JAEHOD010000128.1:0-143776 GCA_016834595.1 Chlamydomonas schloesseri | reverse complement strand
CCAGCGCGTCCAGTCGCATGAGCCTTGACAGCCGCCCGCGGAGTGTTGGCGGCGCCAGCGCAGGTGCTGCCGCCATGAGCATCAGCAGCGACGGCGCCCCCCGGCCCGGCGTGGCGCGGGGGCCGCCGACGCACCAACAACCGCCAACGACACCGCCAACGCCCCGGCGCCGCCGCGGCCGGCGGTGGCTTGTAATGCGGCCGCCGGTGGGGGCGGCGAGCCTCAGGCTCCTGACACTCAATGTCAATGGCCTGGGCTCGCTGCCCAAGGCGCAGGCGCGTGGTCGCACCTGCGCCAGACGCAAGCAGATGTTGTGCTGCTGCAGGAGACCCACGCTACGGATACACAGGCGCTGGAGTCCTGCCTCCGTGCCGCGCAGGGGCCGTGCCTCCCGTGGCGCCACCGCCTATCAGCCAGCCCCGCAGTGTCGCCCACTCGTGTGGAGCCGCCATCCTGGCGCGTACTCAGCTGTCGCTGCCAGGCTGCGTCCTGCACTCACCCTCAGCGGATGCTGCGGGCCGAGTGGTTGTTGGGATTGGGATGTGGGCCACCTGCGCCTGCGCCTGGTCTGTGTGTACGCACCTACGAATGGGGCGGACAAGGCTGCTTTCTTTGCGGGGCTGCAGTCGCACCTGGCCACAGACCGGGCGCTTGTTGTGGGTGGGGGACTGAAACTGTGTCACTGATGCTAGCCAGGAGGCGGCCCCAGCCCGTCGCGTGCTGTAGGTGGGCCGCATCTCTCCAGCTTGCTGGCTCAGTTCAACCTGGTGGACCCCTGGGCGAGCAAGCGGGGCAGCGCCAAGGGCTACACGCACCCGGCCACGCCCAAGCCGGCCACACCTGCCCGCCTGGATCGGTGGTATGTCAGTGCTGCCGCCTTGCCGTGGGTGTCTGATGTCGCGCGCACGTTTGGCGCGCCGGGAGATCACCACGGGGTGCTGCTCACCCTGTCCCTGCCGGACTTGCCGAGTGCGCACCGGGAGCAGTGGCGCTTCCCCACCTACCTGCTGTTCACCCTGTGCTGTGTGGAGCTGAAGCAGCGCCTGGAAGCGCACATTGCCGCTCATCCCGCCACCAGTGCAGGTGCTGACGCAACCGCGATGTGGGAGGCGGACAAGGGCTTCTTGCGTGAGGCCGCCACCGACATCCATCGCCGGCACGCTCGGCAGGCTCGGGATGGGCTCCATGACGTTGTGCTGGCTGCCGACCTGGCCGCCACCTTGGCAGACCAGCCCGGCGCCAGTGCGGCGCAGCGTCAAGCCGCGGCCATGGCCAACCTGGCGGTGCGTGAACACCAGGCGGCCTCCGCGGCCGCCAGCCACAATGCCCGGGCCGCCCTGATGGAGGAACATGGGGAGCGCGGCACCAGCTGGTTCCATCGGCAGGCTGACGAGCCCACTGCCGGCGCTCAGGAGCCCATCACGCACCTGAAGGTGCCGGGCCAGCCGGCGCCTGTTGGCGCTCACGGGGCCCCAACACGCGAAGCACCATCTCTGCCGCAGCCACAGCCATGTACAGCAGCACCAGCGCCACCGGCCTCTTCCGTGTGTCAACCCGTCTGCTCTGACGCGCAGCAGCAGCTCCTGGCCACCATTGACCGCAAGGTTCCCGCAGACCTGCAGGCTGCCGCGGAGGGAGCTGCGGACGGTGACGGCGCCCTCAGTGCTACCGAACTCATGGCAGCGCTGGCCAGCTCCGCCAACGGTAAAGCGCCTGGGTCGGACGGGGTGCCGTACGAGGTGTACAAGGTGTTCTGGGCGCTGCTGGGTCCGCGCTTGTGCGCCGCTGCCGCCGCCGCCTTTGCCCGCTGCTGCAGACGCTCAAGATGGGGGCGAGATGGCGGCGGTGCTGCCGACGTCCTGTCGTGAGGGCATCATCACCCTCATCTACAAGGGCAAAAGCCTGGACCGCACCGAGCTGGCGTCCTACCGGCCCATCACGCTGCTCAACTGCGACTTCAAGATGGGTGTCCAAGGCCATTAGCAACCGCCTGCAGCCCGCACTGGGATGCCGTTGTGGACGAGCTGCAGACTGCGTTCATCACCGGCCGCTGGATTGGCGACAACGCGCTGTACCACCAAGGCCCTCATCGAGTGGATGCGCTTGGATGTGGACGCTGACGGCGCGCCACGCCAGGTGGAGCGCTGTACTTCCTGGACATTGAGAAGGCGTATGACCGGGTGCATCGCCAGTGGCTGTATGCGTCTGCGGAGGGCCTGGGGTTTGGGCCACGCATGCTGCGCTGGATCCGCTTGCTCACTGCCAATGGCTCTGCCCGCGTGTGTGTGGAACGGCATGCTCTCAGACCCCTTCCCAGTGCTGAACGGCTTGCCGCAGGGCAGCCACAGCGTCACCACCGCTGTGGGTCGTCCAGCTGCAGCCGCTGACGTCCTACCTGCGGCGGCAGGTGGAGCAAGGCGCGCTTCACACGCCCCTCCTTCCTGACGGCACGCCGGCGCCGCCCGCCGGCCACCATGCCGATGACACGACGCTTACGGCGCGCGACCCCGCTGTGGATGGGGCCTAAGCTGATGGCGGCGGTGCAGCTGTTCTGCCGTGCTTCCAACGCCCGCGTTCACCCGGCCAAGAGCCGGGCCATTGGCCTGGCAGGTTTGCGCATCTCACGGGCACGTGTCCGCACACGGGGGTGCCTTTTGTCACGGACGCCGTGACGCATCTGGGTGTGCCGCTGTCTTGGGACTCTGAGGCGCTGCCGTGGCCCTGTACGACAAACGCTCCCGCAGCATGGCCTACGTGGCGCGCCTGTTGGGCTGCTCTGTCGCTCACCCTCGTTGGCCGTGTGCACATTGCGAAGCAGGTGCTGGCCGCGAAGCTCGCCTACCACTTCAGCTTCCTCAACCCGGCGCCAGCACAGCTGAAGGAGCTGACGGACGTCGTTGACCGGTTTGCAGCACGCTCCCTGCATGCTGAGGATGCTAGCCTGGTGTCTCAGGGGAACCCGCTGCTCTTGCCTAAGAGGGAGGTTGCCTGCCTGCCGCGCAAGGATGGGGTGTCAACCACGTCGACCTGCCTGCGTTCCTGGCTGCCCTGCAAGCTAAGATGCTCGCCCTGCTAGCCCAGCCAGGCCTTCTTTTTTGATACTTCTTCCTTACAGAGTTGGACGGAGGCAGACGCACTGCCCCCCTGCTGCTGGAAGGTGCTCACCCGGGCGCTGCTCACCCACGTGCGTCCAGACGCCGCTTCCAACTGGGCGTGGGTCTATAGCGACGCGCTGGGCGCCGGAGGCCCTGCCTGCCCGCTGGCGGCCGCCATTGGACACCTGCGGCGCGCGGGGGTGGAGCTGCGTCCGGCGCCGCCAGCCACGCAGCCGCCGGCAGGCCCACCGCAGTGGCGGGTTAGCCAGGACCAGCTGTGGGTGGCTAGCGCTACCGGCGCTGTTGTCCTACGTCCACTACACCGGGCGCCTCTTGCAGCCCGGGCCGGGCGTGACACCGCCGCTCTTGACACGGCGTGGCAGCCCGCCTGTGTGCTGCAGCACCGCAAGCCGCGGCACCTGTGGACCTTTGACGAGCGGGCGGCTTATGATGCAGCGGCGCCAGGGGAGCGGGCGGGGGCGTGGGCCTCGGGCGCCGTACTTCCTGGCGCCGGAGGCTGGGGTAGTGGCGCACCCGGACCACTATCGGGTGGCGGGGATCAGCCTGGCGGACTACACCGTGCGTGAGGTGCGGCGGGCCATCACCAGGGCCAACCCCGCAGCGCCACCTGCCCCCGTGCGCCCGGCAGCCATGCCGAGCCCAGCAGCAGTCGCAGCAGCAGCCGCACAGCCAAGTGGCTCGGCCAGCCCGCCGACAGCAACGTCACGGCTCGCTGAGAAGGAAGCGGAGTGGCAGCGCGCAGCTACCCAGCTGGCGGCGTCGCAGGCGCAGCACTTCCGCAACAACCCAGTGGCCCTGGACCCCCTGGCTCCACCGCACCTCGGCTGCTGCCGGACAGCAGAGCACGCCGGCGCGTGAGCTACGGTCGTACGCGTCACCCACCCAGCTGTCGGGTGAGGGGCCGCGGCGTTCAGCGCGGTTGCAGGAGCAGGGCGGCGGGCGGCGCAGGGCCTAGCATGGGGCAGGCCACGGCGGCGGCGGCAGCCGCAGCTGCCGTTGATGGCACCCCTCGGCCGCCGCCCCCGGATGGGGCGCTGCTGCGCGCCTCGTGGCAGCGCTTGTGGGACAGCCACGCCACTCGAGCCGCAAAGGTGCTGGTATACCGCCTGCAACATGCTTACCTGCCCTGCGGGTTGTACCGAGCGGGCAAGGGCATTCGGCCACGGGTGGCCACGGGGCGCGGGGGGTTGGGGCCGCACTGCCCTCACCCCGCCTGCGGGCCGCCTGGCCCGCAGGCGTGGGCCAGCCTGACGCACGTGTTCCTGGAGTGCTCGGCTTATGCGCAGGCGCGGGCGTGGCTGCAGCAGCTGTGGGCCTGCGTGGCGCCACAGGCGGCGCCGCCGCCGGTGACGGACGCGGCCTTCATGCTTGGGGACCACATGGGCGCGTGGGCCTCCAGCCCGCGCGGCGCGGGCGCGCTGCTGTGGAGCACACTGCGGGCCACGTTCCTGTACGCCCTCTGGTGTGCGTACTGGTCCCGTGAGCCGGCCAAGCAGACGTCCGAGCATGTGGTTCGCGAGGTGGTCAGCGAGCTGCGCAGGGTCATGCAGCTGCGTTTCACTGCCGCCACGCTAACCCCTGACACCCTGTCGGCTCTGCCCACTCAGCTTCTGACGGCGCAGCTGAAGGCGGCCAAGTTAGTGGACTTCTTACAGCGGGTTGGGCCCTGCTATATAATGAGTTTGCTATGTCAGCGCCACATCTGGCCCGCTCTGTTTCTGCATCTGTGTGTGCTTCCTTGCTTTTGATGGGGTGTTGCTTAAGCAACCGACTTGCGGGGGTGGGGTGGGTTTGGGCGGGAAGCGTCCTGCTGTCTGTTATGAGCGTACCGTTGGTGCGTTTGTGTTTGAAGTGTGGAGGTGCGTCTCTGCCGGTGGTGCTTGCCTTCGGGCTTTTGGTGTAGCGGTTTGCTTGGCTTAGGTCTGGTGGTGTTTGTGGAAACCCCTACCGGGGGGCGGGGGGGCCAGCCTCCTGCTCTGTCTGCCGGGTCGGGGTGGGGTGGGTGGGTGCGGGATGGGGTGGCGGTAGGTGATTTGGTTCAGGTGGTTTTGGTTTTTCAGGTGGTTTGTCTCAGACTTCTTCTCTTCTCTTCTTGCCCTGTCGGGATTCTGGTCTCCAAGACCAGGCTGCTTCGGGTCTCTTTGCCCAGCGGTTGGGAGGCAGTGCGTCTGCTTCCGTTCAATCCTGTAAGGATGAATCCTCAAAAAAAAGCTTTGTGGCTATCTGGACGGCGGGTGGCGCCCTCTGTGAAGTGGAGGATACGGAGGGTGGGTCGCCGCAGCTGCGCATCCGGCTGACGCTTGCATCGCCCGTGCAGGCACCCTAGTTTCTGTGGGCGGCGGTTTTTCAAGGCGATGGCGTGGCTTGCCTCCGCTGTGTATCATATAACTGGGTGGCGCTGCAGCGCCGTCCTTCCTCAGCCTTCGTGGACTTCTTACAGCGGGCTGGGCCCTGCTTTATAATGAGATTGCTATGTCAGCGCCACATCTGGCCCGCTCTAATTCTGCATCTGTGTGTGCTTCCTTGCTTCTGATGGGGTGTTGCTTACGCAACCGACTTGCGGGGGTGGGGTGGGTTTGGGCGGGAAGCGTCCTGCTGTCTGTTGTGAGCGTACCGTGGGTGCGTTCGTGTTTGAAGTGTGGAGGTGCGTCTCTGCCGGTGGTGCTTGCCTTCAGACTTTTGGTGTAGCGGTTGCTTGGCTTAGGTCTGGCGGTGTTTGTGGAAACCCCTACCGGGGGGCGGGGGGGCCAGCCTCCTGCTCTGTCTGCCGGGTCGGGGTGGGGTGGGTGGGTGCGGGATGGGGTAGCGGTAGGTGATTTGGTTCAGGTGGTTTTGGTTTTTCAGGTGGTTTGTCTCAGACTTCTTCTCTTCTCTTCTTGCCCTGTCGGGATTCTGGTCTCCAAGACCAGGCTGCTTCGGGTCTCTTTGCCCAGCGGTTGGGAGGCAGTGCGTCTGCTTCCGTTCAATCCTGTAAGGATGAATCCTCAAAAAAAAAAAAGCGCTCCCGTGTGACCAAAGGCTAGCATCCTCTGCATGCAGGGAGTGCGCAGCAAACCGGTCCACGATGGCCGTCAGCTCCTTCAGCTGTGCTGGCGACGGGTTGAGGAAGCTGAAGTGGTAGGCGAGCTTCGCGGCCAGCACCTGCTTCGCAATGTGCACACGGCCAACCAGGGTGAGGGACAGGGCAGCCCACAAGCGCGCCACGTGGCTCATCCCCTTGGAACGCTTGTCATACAGGGTCTTGGCCGCGGCCTCCGACGCCCACGAGAGTGGCACGCCCAGATGAATGACGGCATCCTGTGTGAAGGGCACCCCTGTGTGCGGGCAGGGCCCCGTCAGATGAGCCAGCTGGCCCAGGCCAATCGCCTTGCTCTTGGCGGGGTGGACACGGGCGTTAGAGGCGCGGCAGAAGAGCTCCACGGCCGCCATCGCCACCGGTCCATCCACGGCTGGGTCGCGCACGGTGAGTGCCGTGTCATCAGCATGGTGGCCAGCAGGTGGAGCTTGCTCGCCGTTGGGGAGGAGGGGGGTGCGGAGTGCCCCGATCTCGACCTGGCGGCGCAGATAGGCTGTGAGGGGCTGCAGTTGGATCACCCAAAGGGGAGGTGAGAGCGTGCTGCCCTGCGGAAGGCCGTTGTGCACTGGAAAGGCGTCAGACAGCACGCCATTCACACAGACACGGGCGGAGCTATCAGCGGTGAGCAGGCGGATCCAGCGCAGCATCTGCGGCCCCAGCCCCAGCCCCTCCACGGCCGCATACAGCCACTGCCTGTGCACCCTGTCATAGGCTTTCTCGATATCTAAAAAGTACAACGCACCACCCTGACGGGGCGCGCCACCAGCATCCACGTCCAGGCGCAGCCACTCAATGAGGCCTTGGTGGTAGAGCGCGTTGTCTCCTATCCAGCGTCCGGTGATGAACGCCGTCTGCAGCGGGTCGACTACTGCGTCCAGGGCCGGCTGCAGGCGGCTACTGATGGCCTTGGACACCACCTTGAAGTCGCAGTTGAGCAGCGTGATGGGGCGGTAGGACGGCAGCTCCGCGCGGTCCAGGCTTTTGCCCTTGTAGATGAGGGTGATGACGCCCTCCCGCCACGAAGACGGCAGCACTGCCGCCATTTCAGCACCATCCGTTGCGCCTGCAGCAGCGGCAAAGGCGGCGGCGGCAGCGGCGCACAAGCGCGGACCCAGCAGCGCCCAGAACACCTTGTACACCTCATACGGCAAACCGTCCGAGCCCGGGGCTTTACCGTTGGCAGAGCTGCCCAGCGCCGCAAACAGCTCCAGAGGGCTGAGAGCGCCGTCATCAGGCCCCTCCGCATGTATGCCGTGACTGGGTTGGGCGTTGGGCCCTCTTGGTCGGTGAGGAAGTAGGGGTTAGTGAGGTGGGCTGGTATTTTACGGTTATAGGGCTGGCGGGTCCTGTTGTGCGGGAATTGTTGATGGTAGCGGGGGATACCGAGTCGGGGCATACGGTTAGCGCCTTGCATGTCCTGCTGTACACACATGAAAAATTGACGGGCTAACATGACGAAATTGGGTGGGCCGCGGTCAGCCTTGTCGGGGTCGTTTGCAGCACAAAGCCCTTCTTTTGTGTGTGCCCCCGCATCCCTCTGGGAAGGAGTGGGTCGTGTCTCGGTTCTGCGTCAATTTTCTGCTTAAGTCTCTTGATGGCGTTCGGCCGAGGCTTTTTGCCGCCAGCAGGGCGGGGGGCCAGTGTGGGTGGCGGTGTGTCGAGGGTGTTGGTTGGTGGGAGGGCATCTGTCTGTGTGTTATGTGGGGGTGGGGTGTCTGGGACAGCCTGTGCGAGTTGTGGCGTTAGTGGTGTAGGCGACGGGTTTGGGTTTTGGGTGTGGGCTGCTGGGTGGATGGGGTACGTTGGCGGCGGTGGCATGCCAGCTGTATGGTTTATTAGGTGGGACAGGGTTGCCTGACGTAAATCTGTGTTGTGGGTTGCTTGGGTTCCATTGGTGCCACTGCGGGCGTCAGGGTGCAGGGTGGTCATGTGTTTCAGGTGCGCCTCTAGCGTGGCGGGCGTCGTTAGGCGGCTGGGGGTGGTGTTGCGAGGTAGGAGGGCGGCAAACGCCGGGTTGGTGGGGAGGGCTCGGTACCGTTGCGGTAGAGGCAGGTGGCTTTTATAGCTTTCTGCGTGGTCGTATGGCGGCTCACGGGCCTGAGGGTCACATTCCGCGCTGAGGCATAGGCTTAGCCTGTTGAGGGCCACCCGATGTTTATGAAGGCATTGGTTCCGATGTTTATGAAGGCATTGGTTACTTTACTTTACTTTACTTTACTTTACTTTGCTTTAATTGCTTCCTATTTCTGCTATCCTTTTCTCTTGCTCGCAAACAACATCTTACGTCGACTTTTCTTTTCGGGGTCCTTTATTCCCTGTGTAGCATTCCAATTGCTTTTCTTAGCAATATGATGCTTTACTAAATAGGTCGGAGCCTCTATCGCGCGAGTCGTTTGTGGGTCGCACGGTGCCAGTTGCTACACCCCTTCGCCTTCGGCGCTCGTTTTGGTGCCTGGGCATCTAAAATGGGCTAAATGAATACCACGCTTTCTTATTCTGGCGTCCGTCCTCGGTCGGCGTGAAGTCGGTGACATCCTGCTTGTCGGCATTTTAACATCTTGGCGCGCGCGGCGTCTCGTCAGCCCAGCGTAGGCTTATAATCTACTGCTGGGTAAGGAAGCTATTTTCAGCAGGGCGGACTGGGCTATCGTGCCCTCCCACGGGGTGCCGTTTTGCACTTGGGCGGTTTTGGGTGGGCTGCTGGAGCCTGGTCCTCTCCCCCTGCCCTGCTGCGCCTCGTGCTCCCGCTGCCGCGGCCTACGGGGCTGCTGGCGTGCTGGTTGCTGTGAGTCATGCAGGTTAGGGGCCGCCAAGGTGGTTGCCCTGGGGCCAGCAGTGGAGGCCTCTTGACAGGCCTTCCCAGGGCACCAACAGCAGTCAGCAGGGTGCAGCCACGGGGTTATGTCCGTGGGCAGCTCCCTATCATGCAGTCGGCAACCCAGGGGATGCCCGCAGCACCGGACGCCGCTGTTCTCACACGCCCCAGCGTGGCTGTGGACAGCGTCAGCCTTCACCAGGCGTGGTGGCGGCTCCAGGCGTCGCCTGCTGTGCAGCGGCTGACCATGCGGCCCAGTGGCCGCCGCCTGATTTCTTACCCAGTCCTCCTGCTGGGCCAAGCCACTGGCCTGTCAGATGAGGAGCTCACGTCAGCCAACCTCCGGGAGCTTGCAGGTGCTGCTGTGTCTGTGGTGGCTTCCAAACTCCAGGCGAGCCAGCAGGGCAAACTGCTGCAGGGCCACACCCTGCAGCATATGAATCAGCCATCCCGGGCGTACGTTGGGCTGACATATGATCCTGGGGCTACCAGCGCCTCCAAGGCGGCGTTCTCAGCGGAGCTCTTGCGTGCGTCGCCGCTGGCAGTGCCCTTCCAGGGGCAGAGCGTCTACGTGCCGGTGGACATGCTACCGGTCATCCCTGGTGACTACACTGTCACCATCCGGATGGTGGGTGGGCCAGGGTGGGCTGCAGTCGTAGGCCGCACAGAGGTGCTGCTGAATGCCGCAGGTATCGCCACTACCTCCGACCCCAACGATCTCAGCAGCGCGTATGTGGTTTCGGAGCACCTGGCGCGCTTGGTGGGGCCTAAGGGCCAGCCCCTGGCGCCTACTGGCACTACCAACCACGTCATTGCCTGCGTGCGTGGTCCGGCCGGCGATGAGCAGCTGGCGGCTCTTCATGGGGCTCGTGTGGAGCTCCCAGGAGCGCCGGCGGCTGGCGCAGCAGCAGCTGCAGCAGCAGCAGCAGCAGCAGCAGCAGTCACAGCCGCCACAGCAGCCGCCGCAGCAGCAGCAGCCGCCACCACTGCCACCACCGTCACTGCAGCAGCGGCCACAGCGGCCACAACTGCCATCTCCGCCATCACAGCCGCAGCGGCCGCTACCGTCGTCGCCGCCACCACCGCAGCAGCAGCAGCAGCAGCTGCAGCAACAGCTGCAGCAGCCGCACCAGCCGCACCAGCAGCAGCCGCAGCTAACGGTGTCGGTGCCGCAGGAGTCAAAGCGGGGGGCCTCAGCAGGGCCGCAGCGGCAGCACGCGCAGCGGCCAGCCTCCCTGGCGGGTGGGGCCCTTGCTCCAGTAGCTGGGCTGGGGAGTAACACTTCTCAGCTGCCCCTGGCCCAGCCCGCCGTGGTGTCACCTCACACTGGTGGGGCCGCGTCAACTTTACTTTACTCTTCTTCTTTTTTTTTCTTCTCTTCTTTGGGGCTGTGGCTTTCCGCTACAGCCCCAAAGCTTTTCTTTGTTTCCCGGGCTCCTGAGCACTCTTACGGCTTTCTAATAATGCTTTTGAGATGCTTCAAAGTATGGTTATGCAGTCGTGGAGCTCGGTGACCTCGTTTTCTATGGGTCAACCAGTGCCAGTTGCGCGATATTTCGTCTCCGTCTCTCTGTAAGCCTTGGACGCTTATGGGACCGTTATTTTAAGACTCTCGAGGTTTTAAAATCGGTTATGGCGGCAGCTATCGTGGAGACTGCGACAACCTGGTTTTCGGCATTCTAACATCTCTTCGAGCACGAAGCGGTGCTAGCTCACCCCAGCAGTTTACTTGATGATGGTAGAATACTCATCGCGTATTGTTGGTGGCCTTGAGCTCGTCGTGGACAAGCTCGGCGACTTTTCCACTTTCAGCAATTTAACATCTTTACGAGGAGCGCCTTTCGTCAGCATGGTTTGGTTTGGTTAAGCGCTTACTCGGTGCAGGTGATCCGTGGTTGGAAGGAGCCATTTGTATGGTGACGGGGCAGCAACCTCCTTCACCTCACCGAGACATTTCGTCTCAGTCGCTCTGTAAGCCTCAGCCGCTTATGGGACCGTTTATGCAGGACTTTCGAGGTATAATCACGGTTATGGCGGCAGCTATCGTGGAGTCAACGACAACCTGGATTTCGGCATTCTAACTTCTCGGCGAGCACGCAGCGGTGCTAGCTCGCCCGAGCAGCTTATGCGATGATGTTTGAATACTCATCGCGTCTTTTTGGTGGCCTTGAGCTCTTCGTGGACAAGCTCGGCGACATCTTCACTTTCAGCATTTTAACACCTTCACGAGAAGCACCATTCGCCAGCCTGGTTTGGTTTGGTTCGATTGTTTACTCTGTGCAGGTGTTCCGTGGATGGCGGGAGCCATTTATATGGCCACGGGGCAGCAACCCCCGTCATCCCCCCAGGCAGGGTCCTGGTTACCAAAACCCATCCACGCCTGCAGTGGTGTGTAGACCCCCCCTGTTGTACAGGGAGTTTCAGGGGTGTAGGATTGGAGCTCTGGGCCTGCCAACTGGAGAGCTCTGGACAAATTTAAGACCCGTCAAGCTGAGCTCTGGGCCTGCCAACTGGAGAGCTCTGGACAAGATTCAAGACCCGCCAAGCTGAGCTCTGGGCCTGCAAACTGGAGAGCTCTGGACAAGATTCAAGACCCGTCAAGCTGAGCTCTGGGCCTGCCAACTGGAGAGATCTGGACGAGATCCAAGACCCGTCAAGCTGAGCTCTGGGCCTGCCAACTGGAGAGCTCTGGACAAGATCCAAGACCCATCGAGCTGAGCTCTGGGCCTCCCAACTGGAGAACTCTGGACAAGACTCAAGATTATCAAGAGGAGCTCTGGGCCTAGCAACTGGAGAGCTCTGTTGTCTGTCTTTGTTTGTTCTGCTGGGCAGGAGGGAGAGGGGTTGGTGTGCGTTGCTGCCGCTTGGGTTGTTGTGCGGCACTGCCGTTTGGGGTGTAGAGCGGTTCAACCGCTTGGTGTGTGGAGCGGTGCGGCTGCTAGGTGTCAAGGTGTGTTTAGCGCCGCTGCCGCAGGGTGTGTGGTGCGGCACAGCCGCTTGGTAGCGAAGGCGGCACTGCCGCTTGGTGTGTGAAGCGGCGCTGCCACAGGTGAGCCTCCCTTTTCTTTTCTTTTCTTCTCTTCTCTTTTTGCCCTGTCGGAGTTCTGGTCTTCAGGACCAGGCTGTTTCGGGTCCCTGTGCCCTGCAGTAGGAGGTTGGTGCGTCCTCCCTCGTCCAACTCTGTAAGGATGATGCCTCAAAAAAAAAACTGCTGGAGGGGATAGCGTTTCGGACTATGGGGCCGTGTGCTTGCCTGAGGACTCCTGCAGTGCGATTGGTGCTGACCTTGTTGCCTCTCAGAATCGCGCTGTGGAAGTGCAGGGGCACGAGCTGGCGGCGTGTGGTGCAGCACCTGCGGGACCTGGGGCCCGGCACTTCTGGCCTGCCTGTCTGCCTTGTGCCTGCAGGCCGCACCGCAGTCATGCTGCAGCTCCAAGACGAGCTTCCCAACTGGGCACGCCTGCTCTCTGGTCAGCGGGCGGGAGCGCCCCTACCGGACGAGGTCGCGCAGCAGCTGCAGGACACAGCAGAACTCGTGCAAGCAGCCTACACGCGCTGGACACTTCAGCGGCGCACCCTGCGGCAGTCTCAGCGCGGGCGCGTGGAGCCCAGCACCACCCCCAACGGCACGGGCCGACCGGGCCGCCCTCGGCGCAGCGCTAGCAAGGGTAGCTGCATGAGTGTGGACAGCATTCCAAACAGCGTTGGTGGCGCCAGTGCCAACACCGCCGACATGAGCGTCAGCAGCGGCGGCACTCTCCCTGTGCCGCTGAATCGTGGCCGGGGCCGCTCTGGCCGCAACCGTCACAACCGCCACCACCACGGCTCAGCCGCGGCCGGCGGGGGCCAGTAATGCGACAACGAGGAGCGGCGGCGACCCTTCGGCTGGTGACAGTCAATGTCAATGGCCTGGGATCGCCGCTCAAGGCGCGGGCGCTGTGGTCTTACCTGCAACAAGTGGGTGCTGACTTTACGCTCCTGCAGGAGACTCATGCAGTGGACACCACAGCACTGCAGTCTTGCCTTCGCGCCGGTCGGGGACCCTGCCTCCAGTGGCGCTACTGCCTGGCGGCCAGCCCGGCGGTGTCGCCCCAATCGTGTGGGGCGGCCATCCTGGCGCGCACAAGGCTGGGCCTGCCCGGCTGCGTCCCTCAAGCACCCTCGGCGGATGCTGCTGGCCGTGTGGTATGTTGGGACTGGGATATGGGCCATGTGCGGGTGCGTTTTGTCTGTGTCTACGCGCCCACCGAAGTTGCGGCCAAGCCTGCCTTTTTTGCGGGTCTGCAGTCACACCTGGTGACGGATAGGGTTCTGATCGTCGGGGGGGACTGGAACTGCATTACGGACGCCAGCCAAGAGGCTGCCCCCAGCCACTCTAGAGCTGCAGGCGGCTCCCAACTCGCCAGCCTGCTGGCCCAGCACAACCTGGTGGATCCCTGGCCTAGCAAGCGGGCTGGCGCCAAGGGCTACACGCACCCCGCTACTCCCAAGCCTGCCTCTGCGGCACGCCTGGATCGGTGGTATGTCAGTGCTGCTGCCTTGCCGTGGGTCTGCGACATAGCTCGTACGTATGGGGCGCCAGGGGATCACAACGGGGTGCTGCTCACGCTGTCCCTGCCGGACCTGCCGTGTGCTCACCGGGAGCAGTGGCGCTTCCCCACCTACCTGCTGTTCCACCCCAGCCTCCGCCAGGAGCTTATGCAGCGCCTGGAGGCGCATGTTGCTGCTAAGCCCATGCCCCCTGCTGGCAGCAGCGCGTGCACACAGCAATGGGAGGCGGACAAGGGCTTCCTGCGGGAGGTCGCCACAGAGCTTCATCGCCAGCACTCTCGGCGGACACACGACGCTCTTCACGATGTGATCCTTACTGCCGAAGTCACTGCGGCCTTGGCAGATCAGCCGGGTGCTCCGGCTGGGCAGCGCCAGGCTGCAGCCGCCGCCAACTTGGCAGTGCGGGAGGTGCAGGACGCCGCAGCAGCTGCCAGCCACAATGCCCGCTCGGCGCTGATGGAGGAGCATGGTGAGCGGGGCACACGCTGGTTCCATCGGCTGGCGGAGGAGCCAGCCTCGGGAGCCCAGGAGCCCATCACGCACCTGAAGGTGCCGGGGCAGTCGGAGCCAGTGGCGCTCACTGGCCCTGGCACGCGCAGCACCATCTCGGCTGCGGCCACGGCCATGTACAGCAGTGCTAGCCCCACCGGCCTCTTCCGCGTGGAGCCCGTCTGCCAGGCGTCACAACAGCAGCTGTTGGCGGCCATTCAGCAGCAGGTGCCACTGGACCTTCAGGCGGCTGCAGAGGGGCCTGATGACGGCGCTCTCAGCCCTTTGGAGCTGTTTGCGGCGCTGGGCAGCTCTTTTTTTTTTGAGGATTCATCCTTACAGGGTTGAACGGAAGCAGACGCACTGCCTCCCAACCGCTGGGCAAAGAGACCCGAAGCAGCCTGGTCTTGGAGACCAGAAACCTGACAGGGCAAGAAGAGAAGAGAAGAAGTCTGAGACAAACCACCTGAAAAACCAAAACCACCTGAACCAAATCACCTACCGCCACCCCATCCCGCACCCACCCACCCCACCCCGACCCGGCAGACAGAGCAGGAGGCTGGCCCCCCCGCCCCCCGGTAGGGGTTTCCACAAACACCACCAGACCTAAGCCAAGCAACCGCTACACCAAAAGTCTGAAGGCAAGCACCACCGGCAGAGACGCACCTCCACACTTCAAACACGAACGCACCCACGGTACGCTCACAACAGACAGCAGGACGCTTCCCGCCCAAACCCACCCCACCCCCGCAAGTCGGTTGCTTAAGCAACACCCCATCAGAAGCAAGGAAGCACACACAGATGCAGAATTAGAGCGGGCCAGATGTGGCGCTGACATAGCAATCTCATTATATAGCAGGGCCCAGCCCGCTGTAAGAAGTCCACGAAGGCTGAGGAAGGACGGCGCTGCAGCGCCACCCAGTTATATGATACACAGCGGAGGCAAGCCACGCCATCGCCTTGAAAACCGCCGCCCACAGAAACTAGGGTGCCTGCACGGGCGATGCAAGCGTCAGCCGGATGCGCAGCTGCGGCGACCCACCCTCCGTATCCTCCACTTCACAGAGGGCGCCACCCGCCGTCCAGATAGCCACAAAGCTCTCCAACTTGGCCGCCTTCAGCTGCGCCGTCAGAAGCTGTGTGGGCAGAGCCGACAGGGTGTCAGGGGTTAGCGTGGCGGCAGTGAAACGCAGCTGCATGACCCTGCGCAGCTCGCTGACCACCTCGCGAACCACATGCTCGGACGTCTGCTGGGCCGGCTCCCGGGACCAGTACGCACACCAGAGGGCGTACAGGAACGTGGCCCGCAGTGTGCTCCACAGCAGCGCGCCCGCGCCGCGCGGGCTGGAGGCCCACGCGCCCATGTGGTCCCCAAGCATGAAGGCCGCGTCCGTCACCGGCAGCGGCGCCGCCTGTGGCGCCACGCAGGCCCACAGCTGCTGCAGCCACGCCCGCGCCTGCGCATAAGCCGGGCACTCCAGGAACACGTGCGTCAGGCTGGCCCACGCCTGCGGGCCAGGCGGCCCGCAGGCGGGGTGAGGGCAGTGCGGCCCCAACCCCCCGCGCCCCGTGGCCACCCGTGGCCGAATGCCCTTGCCCGCTCGGTACAACCCGCAGGGCAGGTAAGCATGTTGCAGGCGGTATACCAGCACCTTTGCGGCTCGAGTGGCGTGGCTGTCCCACAAGCGCTGCCACGAGGCGCGCAGCAGCGCCCCATCCGGGGGCGGCGGCCGAGGGGTGCCATCAACGGCAGCTGCGGCTGCCGCCGCCGCCGTGGCCTGCCCCATGCTAGGCCCTGCGCCGCCCGCCGCCTGCTCCTGCAACCGCGCTGAACGCCGCGGCCCCTCACCCGACAGCTGGGTGGGTGCCAACGGTAAAGCCCCGGGCTCGGACGGTTTGCCGTATGAGGTGTACAAGGTGTTCTGGGCGCTGCTGGGTCCGCGCTTGTGCGCCGCTGCCGCCGCCGCCTTTGCCGCTGCTGCAGGCGCAACGGACGGTGCTGAAATGGCGGCAGTGCTGCCGTCTTCGTGGCGGGAGGGCATCATCACCCTCATCTACAAGGGCAAAAGCCTGGACCGCGCGGAGCTGCCGTCCTACCGCCCCATCACGCTGCTCAACTGCGACTTCAAGGTGGTGTCCAAGGCCATCAGTAGCCGCCTGCAGCCGGCCCTGGACGCCGTGGTCGACCCGCTGCAGACGGCGTTCATCACCGGACGCTGGATAGGAGACAACGCGCTCTACCACCAAGGCCTCATTGAGTGGCTGCGCCTGGACGTGGATGCTGGTGGCGCGCCCCGTCAGGGTGGTGCGTTGTACTTTTTAGACATCGAGAAAGCCTATGACAGGGTGCACAGGCAGTGGCTGTATGCGGCCGTGGAGGGGCTGGGGCTGGGGCCGCGGATGCTGCGCTGGATCCGCTTGCTCACCGCTGATAGCTCCGCCCGTGTCTGTGTGAATGGCGTGCTGTCTGACGCCTTTCCAGTGCACAACGGCCTGCCGCAGGGCAGCACGCTCTCACCTCCCCTTTGGGTGATCCAACTGCAGCCCCTCACAGCCTATCTGCGCCGCCAGGTCGAGATCGGGGCGCTCCGCACCCCCCTCCTCCCCAACGGCGAGCCAGCTCCACCTGCTGGCCACCATGCTGATGACACTGCACTCACCGTGCGCGACCCAGCCGTGGATGGACCGGTGGCGATGGCGGCCGTGGAGCTCTTCTGCCGCGCCTCTAACGCCCGTGTCCACCCCGCCAAGAGCAAGGCGATTGGCCTGGGCCGGCTGGCTCATCTGACGGGGCCCTGCCCGCACACAGGGGTGCCCTTCACACAGGATGCCGTCATTCATCTGGGCGTGCCACTCTCGTGGGCGTCGGAGGCCGCGGCCAAGACCCTGTACGACAAGCGTGCCAAGGGGATGAGCCACGTGGCGCGCTTGTGGGCTGCCCTGTCCCTCACCCTGGTTGGCCGTGTCCACATTGCCAAGCAGGTGCTGGCGGCAAAGCTTGCCTACCACTTCAGCTTCCTCAACCCGTCGCCAGCACAACTACAGGAGCTGACGGCCATTGTGGACCGGTTTGCTGCGCACTCCCTGCATGCAGAGGATGCTAGTTTATGGTCGCACGGGAGCGCTATCCTGCTGCCGAAGCGGGGGACTGCTTGCCTGCCGTACAAGGACGGGGGGGTGAACCACGTCGACCTGCCTGCGTTCTTGACTGCGCTGCAAGCTAAGATCCTGGCCCTGATTGCCCAGCCAGGTCGGCAGCCCTGGAAGACGCTCACCCGGGCTCTGCTTGACCACGTGCGGCCGGCAGTGGCTAGCAACTGGGCGTGGATCTATGGGGACACGCCGGTGCCGGAGGCCCTGCCCGCCCGCCTGGCTGCCGCCGTGGGCCACCTGCGGCAGGCCGGTGTGGAGCAGCAGCAGCCACCTGCCATCGCCCAGCCGCCACCTACCAACCCACCGGAGTGGCGCGTTAGCTTGGACCAGCTCTGGGTGGTTGACGCCGCGGGTGCCGTGTCCTACGTCCACTACAGCGGGCGGCTGATGCGGCCCAGCCCAGGTATGGCCCCCCCAGCTGTCAGTGCGTTGTGGCCGCCTGCCTGCGTGCTGCCGACCCGCAAACCACGGCATCTGTGGACTCTTGATGAGCGTGCAGCTTATGATGCGGCGGCTCCGCATGAACGGGGGGCTGCTTGGCCGCGGGTGCCGTCGTTCTTGGCGCCGGAAGCGGAGGTGGTGGCTCACCCTGAGCGCTGCCGGGTGGCGGGGATCAGCCTGGCGGACTACACCGTGCGTGAGGTGCGGCGGGCCGTCACCAGGGCCAACCCCGCAGCACCACCTGCCCCCACGCGCCCGGCAGCCATGCCCAGCCCGGAAGCAGTCGCAGCAGCAGCCGCACAGCCAGGTGGCTCGGCCAGCCCGCCGGCAGCAACGTCACGGCTGGCTGAGAAGGAAGCGGAGTGGCAGCGCGCAGCTACCCAGCTGACGGCGTCTCAGGCGCAGCACTTCCGCAACAACCCGGTGGCCCTGGAGCCCTGGCTCCACCGCACTTCGGCTGCGGCACAGCAGCAGAACACGCCAGCCAGGGAACTGCAGGGGTACGGGTCTGCCTCCCAGCCGTCCAGCGAGGGGCAGCGGCGATCATCAAGGCTGCTGGCGCAGGCCGCAGCAGGAGCTGTAGCTACAGGGGCGGGGCCCAGCACTGGCCCGCCCGCGGCTGCCGCTGCGGGGGCCATCCCTGCCGTACCAACCCCGGCAACACCACCACCGGATGCGGGCGCGCTGCACCGCACGTGGCAGCGGCTGTGGGACAGCCACGCCAGTCGGGGAGCCAAGGTGCTGGTCTACCGGCTACAGCATGCCTACCTGCCGTGTGGTTTGTACAGGGCGGGCAAGGGCATCTTTCCACGGGCATCTGCTGCAGGGCGCCGGGGTCTGGGGCCTTATTGCCCTTACCACGCCTGCGGGCCGCCTGGCCCGCGGGCGTGGGCAAGCCTGACGCACGTCTTCCTGGAGTGCCCCGCCTACACACAGGCGCGGACATGGCTGCAGCAGCTGTGGGTCCACATCGCGCCACAGGCGGTGCCTCCGCCGGTCTCCAATGCGGCCTTCATGCTGGGGGACGACATGGGCATCTGGGCTTCAAGCCCACAAGGGGCGGGCGCCCTGCTGTGGAGCACGTTGCGGGCCACGTTCCTGAACGCCATCTGGAGTGCGTACTGGTCTCGTGAGCCGGCCCAGCAGACGTCGGTGTACGTGGTCAGGGAGGTGATCACAGAGCTGCGCAGGGTCATGCAACTGCGGTTCACTGCTGCTACACTTACACCTGAAACCCTGTCGGCTCTTCCCACTCAGCTGCTCACTGCGCAGTTGAAAGCCGCCAAGCTGGAGCGTTTTGTAGCTATCTGGTCGGCGAGTGGGGCCCTTTGTGAAGTGGATCAAGTGGACGGTGGGTCGCCGCAGCTGCGCCTGAAGCTGACGTTCTCATCACCTGTGCAGGCGCCCTAAGGTGGAGGCGGTACAGGGAGTTTTCAGGGGTGTAGGATTGGAGCTCTGGGCCTGCCAACTGGAGAGCTCTGGACAACTTTCATGACCCGTCTAGCTGAGCTCTGGGCCCGCCAACTGGAGAGCTCTGGACAAGTGTCAAGTTTATCAAGAGGAGCTCTGGGCCCGCCAACTGGAGAGCTCTGGACGAGTTTTCAAGTTCATCAAGAGGAGCTCTGGGCCTGGCAACTGGAGAGCTCTGTTGTCTGTCTTTGTTTGTTCTGCTGGGTAGGAGGGAGAGGGGTGCGCGTTGCTGCCACCTGTGGTGTTGTGCGGCGCTGCCGCGTGGGGTGTAGAGCGGTTTTTAACCGCTTGGTGTGGAGCGGTGCGGTGTCTAGGTTTGGCCCTTTTAGCAGCCCTGCTGAGGGCTGAGGCGTGTGCAGGTCGTGGGTTCTGTGGCGGTGAGGGGGTAGCCGCGCGGCTTGCTGTGGCCGTGGTCGGGCTCGGCGTTTATGGGCAGTTGGGTAGGCTCTGAGGAGCCATAGGCACCTGCTGCCGCGCCGTTTAGGTGTTGGAGAGGCGGCGCCTGTGCGTGCGCGCCCTCAGGTTTTTTTCTCTTTCTTTTTTCTTTCTTTTTCCTTTTGGCCCTGTCAGGGTTCTGGTCTTCGGGTCCAGGCTGTGTTGGGGCTACATGCCCAGCAGCAGGGGGGCAGTGCGTCTGCCTCCGTCCAACTCTGTAAGGAAGAAGTTTCAAAAAAAAAAGGGGGTAGGTGTTGGAATAGGGAGTCAGAGGCGATGAGGCATGGGCGTCCATCCGTTGTGCGTTCGTGGCTGACGAGTTTGCGCAAGTCAAGCCCGGCTTGTGTGAGGGAGAGGACAAGATGGTGCGGGATGGGCTGCGGGCTGCGAGTGATTGCAGCCATGAGGGTGTTGGGTGGGCCTTTGTATTGGGCACCATGGTCCCATATGGAGAGATCATAGGCGCGCATGATGCTCATCTGTTTGAGTGTGGTGTAGTAATGGCTTTCGTTTCTCAGCTTATGGACGGCTGCTGTGCCTGCTAGGCGTGTCTGCAGTTCGAGCAGGGCATGTGTGACCATGCCCAGGCGGCCAGGGTCGTTTAGGGCAAGTGTCAGCGCTCGTGTTGCTTTTTGTATGTAAAGTGGGAGGAGCGAGCCGACTCCTAAGCCAGATAGTTCGGCCGGGGCGAGTGTGGCACGCGTGGGGAAACCGCGGCTTAATCGGTAGCAGGCTTTGGCTAGCCGCGCTATCATATTGTCGAGAGTTCTGATGTCGTTCTCGGTGTAGGGCATATGTGGCGGTAGGTGATTTGGTTCAGGTGGTTTTGGTTTTTCAGGTGGTTTGTCTCAGACTTCTTCTCTTCTCTTCTTGCCCTGTCGGGATTCTGGTCTCTAAGACCAGGCTGCTTCGGGTCTCTTTGCCCAGCGGTTGGGAGGCAGTGCGTCTGCTTCCGTTCAATCCTGTAAGGATGAATCCTCAAAAAAAAAGGAGTTCGGCCTCCTTGCTGCTGCAGACGTCCACCAGCATGGGCTCCTCGCCTTTTTTTTTTTGAAACTTCTTCCTTACAGAGTTGGACGGAGGCAGACGCACTGCCCCCCTGCTGCTGGGCATGTAGCCCCAACACAGCCTGGACCCGAAGACCAGAACCCTGACAGGGCCAAAAGGAAAAGGAAAGAAAAAAGAAAGAGAAAAAACCCGAGGGCGCGCACGCACAGGCGCCGCCTCTCCAACACCTAAACGGCGCGGCAGCAGGTGCCTATGGCTCCTCAGAGCCTACCCAACTGCCCATAAACGCCAAGCCCGACCACGGCCACAGCAAGCCGCGCGGCTACCCCCTCACCGCCACAGAACCCACGACCTGCACACGCCTCAGCCCTCAGCAGGGCTGCTAAAAGGGCCAAACCTAGACACCGCACCGCTCCACACCAAGCGGTTAAAAACCGCTCTACACCCCACGCGGCAGCGCCGCACAACACCACAGGTGGCAGCAACGCGCACCCCTCGCCCTCCAGCTCAAAACGGGCGCCATGCAGCTTAGCAAGCAGCGGGTCATTGGGTGTGCCCCGCAGACAGGCAATGACATGGTTGGTGATACCCGTACCAGCAGGTGCAAGAGGCTGCCCCTTCGGTCCCACCATCTGCGCCAAGCGCTCGGACACCACGTAGACACCGCTGAGGTCGTCCGGGTCGGACGTGGTGGCGTAGCCCGCCGCGTGCAGGACGGCCTCCGTGCGCCCCACAACAGCGGCCCAACCGGGCCCGCCAATCATCTTGACAGCCACCGTGTAGGTGCCTGGAATGACGGGCCGCACATCTGCGTGCACATGGACAGTCTGGCCCAGGTACGGCACCTTCAGGGGCGAGTTGCGCAGCAGACAAGCTGTAAAGCTGGCAACGGTGGTGCTGTCCGCCCCAGGGACAAACGTCACCTCCGCGTAACAACGGGATGGCTGCCCCACACTGTGCAGAGAGTGGCCCTGCAAGAGGCGGCCTTGCTGCTGATGCGCCGGGAGCTGAGACTCCAGCACCCGCATAGCGTCCCCTGTCAGCCCCCTGACCGACGCTGCCGTGAGCTGCACTCCGGCTGGCAACCCTTCTGCTTGACCCACGAGGAGAATGGGGCTGGTAGGCAGGCCACGGCCCTGGGCCCGCAGTGTCAGCCCCTGCACCCCCGGCGCCTGGCGCAGCTGCCACCAAGCACGGTGGAGCCCTGTGCTGTCAAAGCTGGCAGCGGCACCCAGACTGGAGGCGCCCACGGCGGCGGGTGGCCCAGGTGGCTGCCCTGCCCCCGGGGCCCATGGCTCGGCTGGTGAAGCTGCCTGCATGCCTGCTGACGGCACGCGGATGCTGCGCTGAGACACCGGGCGGAACCGGCCAGGATCCCCCAAAGACAGCATAGCTACCCGAGAGCACTACTCACAGGGCAGCAAAGCAAAGCCGCATGGTGGAGCAGGGCAAGGGCGGGGCACCAGGCAACAAGGACACAAAGGCGTGCTGCCCCCCAAAACCAGCTGTGGGAAGCTCCCAGAAAGTGCGGAAGGGCACCCGCGACCTCTGCACCCAACGCGCCAGGCTAAGCGCGCCGAGACCCGCGCAAAGAGCCAACCAAAGAGGTCGATACGCCACCGGCTCCAAGCTGTCGAAGCACGCTGCTCGCCGAGGTGTTGAAGACGCCGACGAGCGAAATGTCACCAACTCCACGGTGACGCTCCAGAGCCGCCAGAATCCTAATCCATATTGAAGTCGACCACCAAATACCAAGCCGGCGTAGGCAAAAGGGCGCGGGAGAGAAAGCGCCGCGCTACTGCTGCAACGTTGACTGACAAAAAAGGAGCGCACCCACAAGCGCAGAGTGCTTCCCAATTAGTTGTAGGTCTTAAGAAGCCTAAAACAAGAGGAAGCAAGTCGAACAGCGTCAGGAAAACGACAGTGACTGTTTAACTGTTGCAGGGGAGGGAAGCAGAACGCAAAAATAGCAAGAGAGGAGAGTAAAGTAAAGTAAAGTAAAGTAAAGTAAAGTAGAGTTGGACGAGGGAGGACGCACCAACCTCCTACTGCAGGGCACAGGGACCCAAAACAGCCTGGTCCTGAAGACCAGAACTCCGACAGGGCAAAAAGAGAAGAAAAGAAAAGAAAAGAAAACGGAGGCTCACCTGCTGCAGCGCCGCTTCACACACCAAGCGGCAGTGCCGCCTTCACTACCAAGCGGCTGTGCCGCACCACACACCTGGCGGCAGCACCGCTACACACACCTAGACACCTAGCAGCCGCACCAGTCCACACACCAAGCGGTTGAACCGCTCTACACCCCAAGCGGCAGCGCCGCACAACACCACAAGCGGCAGCAACACGCACCAACCCCTCTCCCTCCTGCCCAGCAGAACAAACAAAGACAGACAACAGAGCTCTTCAGTTGCCAGGCCCAGAGCTCCTCTTGGTAATCTTGAGTCTTGTCCAGAGTTCTCCAGTTGGGAGGCCCAGAGCTCAGCTCGATGGGTCTTGGATCTTGTCCAGAGCTCTCCAGTTGGCAGGCTCTGGGCCAATACATCGTTTACTTGAAAACTGTGTCGCCTTATTTGTAACCAAGCCGGCCGCTGTAGTATGTGCTTGTAAGATGGAGGAGAGCTGGGGCCGTGGAACCTTGCGGAGGCTGCAGGTCGCGGTGCTAACGGTGAGCGAGGGGGAAGGATTGACCGGGGGGTTGCATTGGGATTCGCCTCTTTGCACGTCAAGCTTCTCGATTGAAATTTTTGGTGGTGTAAGTCTGGTGATTATAGGAGTACTATGTTGACGAGGCATCGTGGCAGAGAGTTCTGTAGGTCTTGTGTGTGGCGGTGTGCCGTCTCAGCTTGACGGGTCTTGAATCTTGTCCAGAGCTCTCCAGTTGGCAGGCCCAGAGCTCAGCTTGACGGGTCTTGAATCTTGTCCAGAGCTCTCCAGTTGACAGGCCCAGAGCTCAGCTTGGTGGGTCTTGAATCTCGTCCAGAGCTCTCTAAGCTCTCCAGTTGGCAGGCCCAGAGCTCAGCTTGGTGGGTCTTGAATCTTGTCCAGAGCTCTCCAGTTGGCAGGCCCAGAGCTCCAATCCTACACCCCTGAAACTCCCTGTGCAACAGGGGGGGTCTACATACCACTGCAGGCGTGGATGGGTTTTGGTAACCAGGGCCCTGCTTGGGGGGATGACGGGGGTTGCTGCCCCATGGCCATATAAATGGCTCCCGCCATCCATGGAACACCTACACAGAGTAAACGATCGAACCAAACCAAACCAGGCTGGCGAATGGTGCTCCTCGTGAAGGTGTTCAAATGCTGAAAGTGAAAATGTCGCCGAGCTTGTCCAAGACGAGCTCAAGGCCACCAATAAGACGCGATGAGTATCCAACCATCATCAAGTAAACTGCTCGGGCGAGCTAGCACTGCTGCATGCTCGCCGAGAAGTTAGAATGCCGAAATCCAGGTTGTCGCTGACTGAGCCCGTTCACCGCGCGAAACTTCAGCTTCAGCTTGATGGCTTCGAGGAGCGCTTTGTGTTTGCTGTAGGTGAGCATATGTGGCTGGTTGATAATTTTCCGAATCAGGAAGAGGGTAGCGGCCGAGTCGGTGTAGATGGCCAAGTCCGGTCGCGTTGGGGTTTCTTCGGCCGCGAGGTGGAGGGCTTGGTGGATAGCAGATAGTTCGCAGCGTGTGATAGTGTTGCACCCGGCGGTGCCTGGGTTGACATCGATGTGGTAACCCTGGTCGGCACGGAGGTATGGTGTGGCCCCTACTTTGGACTGCGAGCAGGTAGCCTGTTCACCCAAAAAAATCCCATCCTCTGGGCGTACAGCATGCTGCTTGGGCACAGGCAGCGGCTAAGGCAAAGCAGACACTGTAGGATCCGGTGGCAATGCGGCCGTGTTGTAGCAGTGCATGCAGTGCAGCCCCTTCCCCCCCCATCATGTTGTAAGGCGTGGAAACACGCCGGTTTCTGGGAGCGCAGGTTACATTGGGGATTTGCACACACGCGCTTGTCAGCGCGGCCAAACGAGGTTTCGCAGGGCATCAGGGTTGTAGTGGCTACACTGCATGCGGGCGAGGGCTGGAATGGATGCGCGGGGCTGCCTGGCGCGCAACGGGAGCCGAGCACGCCCGAGCACGCCCGAGCATGCTCGCAGCCCGAACTTGTGGCCGCGCACAATCGCGGTTTGAATTGCATGTCCCAAGCGCTAAGTAAAGCTGCATTTGAACAAATTGTGATGTATCAGTGTCTCCGCACACTGCGGGCGCGTGGGCGAGGCGGCCCCGCGCCCGAGCACGCACGAGCATGCTCGCGGCCCAAAGTGAAGGCCGAGACGCTGTTTGCTGTCCTATGTCTGGAAACAAGCGCTCATTATTCCTAGATTATGTAACAGCAAACTTGCGCATTTGAGCGCAAACTATGGTCGCAACACCGCACCGCAAGGGCCCGAGCACGCGTGAGCACGCTCGCGGCCCAAACTGTGGGCCCACCCCTGCCGGCGCGCGCCCTTGCAGAAGAGCCCTTACAGAGGTGTACAATTCATACTAGTTGAAGCATACATAGTACAAGAGAAGCTAGTGATGAGGAGCGAGGAGTCTAAAGGTCTTGCCGAGTCATCCGAAGTTGCAGCCCTCTGCGGGGTCTCTGCTGGAAGTTCTGCAGCAAATGTGCATTGGAAGGCAACTACTGTGCGGCGAAGGCGTCGGCATAGCAGGCAAAGGCGAAGGTAATGAGCTGCAGTCTAAGCAGCGCGCCGGTTTGACCGCAGGTTCACGGCGCGCTGTGCTGGGACATAATGTTACTTTCTCTACTGTCTACATTGGTGTAATGTATTGCATCCATTACAGTATAACCAGCTCTTGTGCGTCCTTGTGCTCGCTGAGATTGGGTGAATGCCCGATGCCACTCAACCTCACTCATGCTCTCAACCTGCACACATTCAGGCCATAATTTCTCAAGCAATAATTTCACTATTAATTTTACTATGAAGACATTCAATTAACTACGTATGGGAGACAGTGTACCAAAAAAAGGCCCAGGCCGGCCCAGGAAGAACTCACACAAAGAATTCTTTGTTACTTTCAATGAGGATGGAATGCCCATTGATATCCCGCGTTCTAGAAAGCCTCAGCCAGCTGTAGACCCTATCGCTGCAGCGCAGCCGACTCCGCAGCCTGCCAGAGCACCACAATTAGCACCACCATCATCATCATCATCATCAGCAGCAGCAGCAGCAGCGCGTAACGTGGCAGAGCTGCCATCGGCATCAGCCTTTTCAGAAGGCACCTCCTTCGACGATGTTGTGCAACCAAGCCAAAAATTGCCGCCAGGGCCAGGGCCCAACGGGCTGTACCACTGTTGCAATGCCTTGGCGTGCCCTGTCAAACATGAGCCGGCGGAAGTACTTGCAGTGTCTGGCCTGGCAGCTTGCATTGGCCAGCTATTTCCGGGAGCAAGTCTCCAGCCGGTTGCTGCGTCGAGGTCCAAATCAGTGTACTGCGTGCCAGCGGACCGCAGCTTGAAGCGGTTCGTCCTGTCCACATTCCGGACTGTCACGTTCGCGGACGGCCAGCACATTGCCTCGTGGTGCACATGCAATCCGGCCTGGCGTGGCAAGGCGAAGCTCTTCGACTGTGATGCCAGCCCGTGGACGCGTGCCGATGGCCTCCAGGCGTTGGGCCACGCGTGCGCGCACCTGCGCGCGCTCAAGGTGCGGTGCTCTGAGCTCATTCTATTCATTCTAGCTAGCCTTTGCTTGACATCATACGTCCTTGTTTTCCTGCAGCTGTTGTGCAATGAATGGCGAGCCAAGCAACACGAGCAGCCCCTCCATCCGCTGCTGCGGTCGCCGGAGCCAGACCCACCAGCAGCAGTGCAGTTGCTGCGCTTTGCGGCGTCTAGCCAGGCATCGCACCTGCGAGGCGCTTGTCTGGTCGGCACGCCGCTGGCAGGAGACGCTGCCGTTGTGCTGTGTGCGGAGGGCACGCCGCGTTGCACTGTGTGCTCAAACTCAAGGGAATGTCCCCACGTGAAGCAGGTCACTGGCGGGCAGTCCGCCCCTACCGTGGCCGCATTTGATGCTGACGCGGTAGATGACCTGGCGTCTGTCATTGAAGCATATGTGGACTCAAGCACGGGCAAGATCAAGGTGCAGTCAGTGTCGCAGGTGGGTTTTGCTGGTTGTGGAGAGGGCTGGCCTGTGTGTGCCGGTGGGGTTGCTGCAACACGGCACTGCATGCGGACGCGACGATGTGCCCATTCTGAATGCAGGAGCGCATTGATGATGGCTTCACGGGCAATCTGCGCGTCTACCCGGAGTTCAGCACTATGCCAGCACAGTTCGCACCGCTAGTGCTGCCCGGAGCACGGTGCCGT
This sequence comes from Chlamydomonas schloesseri, assembly GCA_016834595.1. Taxonomy (NCBI): domain Eukaryota; kingdom Viridiplantae; phylum Chlorophyta; class Chlorophyceae; order Chlamydomonadales; family Chlamydomonadaceae; genus Chlamydomonas; species Chlamydomonas schloesseri. The sequence goes on along the minus strand of JAEHOD010000128.1, from coordinate 116,858 downwards.
TGTGGGCGGTCTTGGGAGGACGCTTCCCTGGCCCGCTCCTACCCCCAACGCAAATCAGTGGTGTACAGTGTCACGTGGTTTCGCGAGGTTGACGTGTGCCATCGTGCCTGTGTGTGCGGGAACAAGCTGAACTGCAACTTCGCTGAATATGGCATCCTGAATCTCAACAATGCTGACTTGTTCAGCCACGAGCTGCTGCAGTGGTAAGTGGTGTTGGCTACACACGGCTACACACGGCGCAGCACTCGAAAGGGTGAGGGCTAATCTCTGTGTGCATTGCAGGTATTCGGTACAGCTGGCGACAAGCCCGGTGCCATTCTACGCCATCTGGCGGACGGTGGTAACAAGCTACGTCAACAGAGGGCTGCTTCTCAGCCGCGAGCTTGGAGATGACAGCCAGCAGGTGGGTGCAGCTCCAGCTGCAGCGCTAGCTCAACAACCTTGTTTTTGCCATGAGCTGGGCTCGCGGGCACCCGTACCTTGAGCCGCGTGCGGTCTTGAGCCTACGTCTTGCCTCCGTCCGCCCTGCTGTGTGTGCTTGGGATGCAGGTGCCCCTGGCGCCGCCCACGCGTCTGGCGTCGCGCCCCGGCGCGCCTGCCACTGCCGGCGCTGGCTCCGCGTGCGACCACGGCCGGCCACCTGACAGTGGCGCGGCTGGCGGCGCAGGCGGCGCGGGAGCTGGAGGGCAGCACGGGCGCATGGGCAGCAGTGGCGGACTTGGCGGCAGCGGCGGTGACACCGCACTGACGGGCGCTGCGCGTGACGTGAGTGTTGGGAGGGAACAGTCGGAATTGCCGCCTGTCGGATAGAGCACGCGCCAGCCATCAGCTCTGAGTGCTTACTTTTCTTGCTTGTGCAGCAGCCGCCGTCGTGCCATGAGCTGGGCTCGCGGGCACCCGTACCTTGAGCCGCGTGCGGTCTTGAGCCTACGTCTTGCCTCCGTCCGCCCTGCTGTGTGTGCTTGGGATGCAGGTGCCCCTGGCGCCGCCCACGCGTCTGGCGTCGCGCCCCGGCGCGCCTGCCACTGCCGGCGCTGGCTCCGCGTGCGACCACGCCCGGCCACCTGACAGTGGCGCGGCTGGCGGCGCAGGCGGCGCGGGAGCTGGAGGGCAGCACGGGCGCATGGGCAGCAGTGGCGGACTTGGCGGCAGCGGCGGTGACACCGCACTGACGGGCGCTGCGCGTGACGTGAGTGTTGGGAGGGAACAGTCGGAATTGCCGCCTGTCGGATAGAGCACGCGCCAGCCATCAGCTCTGAGTGCTTACTTTTCTTGCTTGTGCAGCAGCCGCCGTCGTGCCATGAGCTGGGCTCGCGGGCACCCGTACCTTGAGCCGCGTGCGGTCTTGAGCCTACGTCTTGCCTCCGTCCGCCCTGCTGTGTGTGCTTGGGATGCAGGTGCCCCTGGCGCCGCCCACGCGTCTGGCGTCGCGCCCCGGCGCGCCTGCCACTGCCGGCGCTGGCTCCGCGTGCGACCACGGCCGGCCACCTGACAGTGGCGCGGCGGAGGTGGGTGTCACGCTAGCTTGCTGTTGTCTGCTGTCTGCAAATGCCATGCGGCTTGCTTTGATTTGGCTGGTCCTGCAACAGACTATGCGTGTCTTACGTGTTTGTTGGCTTTACGACTTTGTAGGCGGCTCTGGGCTCAAGAGCACAGGACTTCACGTTCTTCATCAACAAACGCGCAGCGTAAGCATAGCCCGGACTTTGATTTGGTAAACTGGTTACGAGTCTCCCTGCATTGCAGATTTCAAGAGGCGTGGCTTAACTACATCGCGCTTCAAGACCCAGACTACAGTCGGGCGTTCCAATGCCGATGTACCATCGACAAGTGCATGTACGTGATCGCCGACGGCATTCTGCTGGGGGTGCGCAAGAACAGGGTACGTCATTGGTACGCGTGTGCATGTTCCATGCATGTGCATTTACCTCGCTTTTGCGCAGTGCCACCTCCAAAAGCCCTGGGGGCCAGAAGTCATGGCGCAGGCGCACGCTGGGTCACTGCACCGGAACCGCATGCTGCTATCAGCTGTTAAGCGGAAGCTGTTGAAGCGGCTCGTTGCAAAGGAATCCGATGTAACACCGTCGGAGTACAACGACCTGAAGTCTGAATGCAGCAAGGTCCCAGGGCTGTGTGACTACATCGTAAGTGACAATGTTTCACGCGGATGTCATACATGTCTAACGCTACATTTTGCAGGCTTGCTATGCCCCCGCCGGGGCACACACGGTGGCCCCGGCAGCAGCCTCCGAGGAGTTGCGTGGCCTCCTGCTTGCCGTTGCCTCCGAAAGTCCTGTGTGCGCATATGTCCCGGGTGTCATGCACGGCCTTGTCCGTCAAGTGCTGCAGGCCGACATGCCATCGCCTGCTCTGCTGCTGGAAATCACGGTGCGTGGAAGGAGACGATCTCGATGCGCTGGGACTAATAAGTCTTTGTCTGCAGACGAACGCCCCCATTCTAGGTGCGTTCCTGGCCGTGGAGTTCAACGCAAACAGCGGGAGGCTGCCGCCACGGACACTCGACCTGCTCAAGGCGCTTCTCACGGTGGCTGAAGCTGCCTACGTGGCTGACAATTCCTACATCCAACTTACATGGCCACGGAAGGCACACGATGCCTTGGCACACCAGGACCCAGAGCTTCAAGGTACTGATGCGCCTTATGCCTCCAATGCAGTGCAATGCAAGGTAGCCTGTGCGCCGCGCCTTTGCACGTATTGCCTTTGCGCCACACCGCGCTTTCTCAGTCTGTGCTCTTGCTGCCCCTGGGCTGTTGGCACCTGCATGCAGCTGCCGCGGGCGGGTCAGGCGGGAGCCACGGCGCGGCGACGTTTGGCGCAGGTGGTGGAGGGCCGGCGGGCGGGGCAGGTGAGGTTGGGTTAAGGGCGCGTGCGGCCTTCACCATGTGTGGTGGGCGGGGTGGGAGCTGTCGTGGCAGGGGCGCCTCCAGCGGCCGTTCCGTCTTGCCCCACGGCCATCCTGACGTCCGTGCGCTTGCGCTTTCCGGCAGCCTAGGGGTTGCAAAGCGTCGTAGCGCAACTAAGTTGGTGATTGCAATGGGGTACCAGCAAATGTGGAAAGCGAGAGTCCACTGTGCCGCGCGAGCACATACAGGTGCACTGTGCCTACCTGCTCGGGGGCAGCCGCAACGGATCCCGCCCTGCCAACAGGGGCTGTCGCGGCAGGGGCGCCTCCAGCGGCCGTTCCGTTTGGCCCCGTGGCCCTGCGAGCGTGTGCGCGCTTGCCCGCTCCGGCACTCTGCATAAGATATGACGGATGTATGTTTCCTTTATGACTCGATCCGCAATGGCAAACGCTGCGTCGGCCCCGACGATACTCACCGGGATGACTGCAGCGCCCGCCATGGCGTCCGCCCCAGATGCCACCGTGTCATCTCCAGCGGCCGCCCTGGTACGCGCGCTGCGCCGAAGTTTACCGGGGGCCTGCAAATGCCCAGATGTTGTGGCATGCGTGCTCTGATTCATCCAAGTAGCGGCTGTAACGCACCTGCCCAGCGCTGGCACCCGCCGCCACCTCTGCATGCGCAGTCGGCTCGACGGAGGTGAGTGGCCCCTTGCCATCTGGAGCTGTGTCCGCCTGCAGAGTAGGGATGAACATTCAGTTCACATCAAACACATAGAGCCTCAGCCTCCGCTGCCATCAGCCCTCCACTTACCGCCACGTCAGCCTCGCCGTCGTCCGGGTCGTCATCCTCACCCTGCTCTGCCTTCGCACACATCGCAAGTGCGCTCCCAACCTCATAGCCAGGAAGCACGAAAAGATTCCGCACAGCTTTCAGCAGGTCGAGCTTCTTTTGCCAGCATACGTTGTTTGTTGCCTCGAACCACAGTGCATCGTACACGAGAGCCTTGAGGAAGGGGGATGAGTCGACGTACCAGATGAGCGTGCGGCACGCGTCCAGGCACCTGTCCTTACTCCACTTGTGGGGGTTGGAGTTGAGAAGCACGTTGACGCGAAGCTGGTACCCCTGCACAGGCACGAAATTGCGGTGTCTTGGTCCCGTTCCTGTACAGTGGCCGGTATCAGACACCTTTGCATACACATGAGCAGACAATGTGCGCACACTACGCACCGGGGACCGAGCGATGCCTGCCGCGCCCTGCTCTCCAGTTCCATCTCCATCTCGCATAGCTGCACCAAACTGTGTGCCGAGGTAATGACGGGGCCACCGCAATTTACATCGGGAGAAAATGGGTCACAAGCTGGTAACTTTGCCTTGCGGCAATGGAGAACAACTACATCCGCCACCCACCTCGGCTCCGCTGCCCACACCTCCAGCGCCACCGCCGCCATCGTGGCTGGTGCCAGCCGCGGCAGCCGTGAAGCGCGGCGCCGCGGCGCCAGGACCAGGAGCGTCGCCGCCGTCTCCGTTGCCGCCGTCTGCGTTGCCGCCGCCGCCATTGGCACCAACAGGGCTGCACAACCCTCCACCTCCCGCTCCGCCACCACCTCCACCCCCATCTGCGGCGCTGGCCGCCGCCGTCGCCATGGCCCCGCCAGGTGGTGGGGCACAGCCGTGGCCGACAGGCCTGGCGGCAGCGGCAGTGGCGGCGGCGGTGGCGGCGGCGATGGTGGCGGCGTGAGCCTGCAATACGGAAACACGTAACATGGCGGGCGAAGGCATGTTTGAAGCGCAGGCGGCGCGCAAAGGCAAGTGCAAAGGCCTGTGGGCCACGCGGCTGACAGTGTGACAGTCGCAGCATTAAGAGGTCAAGGCGCATCTCTGAACGAGTGTGCTTAGGCTGATGGCGACAAGCTTTCCGCTCCAGCCAAACCCACCTCGGCTCCGCTGCCCACACCTCCAGCGCCGCCGCCGCCATCGTGGCTGGTGCCAGCCGCGGCAGCCGTGAAGGGCGGCGCCGCGGCGCCAGGACCAGGAGCGTCGCCACCGTCTCCGTTGCCGCCGCCGCCGTTGGCACCACCAGGGCTGCGCAACCCTCCACCTCCCGCTCCGCCGCCACCTCCACCCCCATCTGCGGCGCTGGCCGCCGCCGTCGCCATGGCGCCGCCAGGTGGTGGGGCGCAGCCGTGGCCGACAGGCCTGGCGGCAGCAGCAGTGGCGGCGGCGGTGGCGGCGGCGTGAGCCTGCAATACGGAAACACGTAACATGGCGGTGAAGGCATGTTTGAAGCGCAGACGAGTGCGTTTAGGCTGATCTTACATATGACCATGGTTCGGATTGACTGCGCACAGACTCCTACCTTAGTTCGCCGGCTGCTGTCACGATCCCAAAAGGCCACCAGCTGCTGCACTTTGCCGGCTTCCCCCGCAGTGCCAGGGCCAGCCACAGCGTGGCAGGGGCCAGCTCCAACGGCCGGCTCGCGCACTGCACCAGCAGCTGCAGCATCGTCTCCCGTGACCGGTCTCCCGCCGCCCGCGCGTCTGTATTTGTCAAACTGCGCACGAGGGACGAGCAGAAGCATACGTGCACATGATTCAAACAGCAAAGTGACATGGCTCTAGCAGTAGATGTTCATGCAGAACAAGCCTGGCCCGCTCACCTTGGGGCCAACATCCGACAACACTTCGCGGCCACGTTTGATGATTGCGATGAGCGACTTGGTCGTGGAGCGGTGCATGGCCGCGCTGAAGCGCTTAGTCCCCATCAGCTTCTGAAGCTCGGCGGTCATGGCGAGCGGCGTGTACTCTACAAGCACATGACAACACACCTGCTGCTTAGGGCGACCCGCAAACAACAGGGATCCCGCAAACCAGATGTGGCAGCTTACCCTGCACGTCCACCTTGATCTTGCAATCGAGCGACTCCTGCATCTCCATAGTAACCACCTGCTCCAGCGTCGTCTTGGGACCGTGCTTGTCCACCAGCTCCTCCAGTGTGACGGAGCTGATGCGCTCCGCGAGCTCCCGTGGCTCTGTTATGGGCTTGAACGCGACTCCGCTGTCGTCTACTGCATGCTGCCACAAGGAAAGCTTGCCTCGCCCACTGAGCGCATGCGCCCGAACCGCCATCCCCATCCGCTTTTGCAATAATCTGATTTGGCGCACTGTCACGCGGCGGTGCTTCACCGTCACGGTGCGAGAGGTGCCGTTTGCTGCACGCCGGCGTCTACCGCCCTTGCCGCTCTTGCCAGCAGCTGGTGCGCGTGGGGAGCCGGCTGGGGAGGGGGCTGGGGAGCGTGCGGCTCCGTTGCTGCCTGAAGGGCCACCGGCGGAACCCACAGCCGCGCCGTCCCAAGTCCCGCCGGCTTCGCCAGCAAGTGCTTCCCCCGCTGCCACTGGGCCATCATCTGCCTTGCGCTGTAGACGGGCGCTCTGGCGTTTGGGCTGGTCTGCAAGCTGGCAGAGAAATTTGAGTTTGGTGCGGACCGCTGATAGTGCGCCTGGGTTACCCGCGCTGAGCTGCTGCTGGATGCTGCTTACTAAGTGGAGCGCGGCAAGCAGCTTGCCTGAGAGGCGAAAAAACAAATGTCAACCACAACTGCTTCACAAAGCACACGTGATGTGGTTTGTGATGTGATTTCACAACACGACCGCAGCGACATAAGACCGTGCGCACCGTCAGGCTGTTGGAAGTCGGTATTCGGCAGCTGTGTTTTTAGCTCTTCCTTGAGGCCCTCCACCTCAGGGTCTTCCTCCTCGCCGCTCCATTCAGTTTCGCTTCCGACTGTCTCGTCGTCACTAGCGCTTCCTTCGGCATCTAGTAGATCTGCCAAATCGTCCAAACCTTCCTCGTCGCTCATTCTAGTGTAGAGGTTGCAGGTTACAGGTCAAACTTGCAGCAGTGTCGACAAAAAATACCATTTTGGCTAAGGGTAAGAAAGTTGGAGCATTGAACTTACTATCTTGCTGTTGCCCCGTTATCACATCGGGTCGGCCTCATGACGGGTCGGCCTCTGAGCCTCATAACGCACACGAGCTGGTTATACTGAAATGTCTGCAATACATAACACCAATGTAGACAGTAGAGAAAGTAACATTATGTCCCAGCACAGCGCGCCGTAAACCTGCGGTCAAACCGGCGCGCTGCTTAGACTGCAGCGTATTACCTTCGCCTTTGCCTGCTATGCCGACGCCTTCGCCGCACAGTAGTTGCCTTCCGATGCACATTTACTGCAGGACTTCCAGCAGAGACCCCGCAGAGGGCTGCAACTTCGGATGACTCGGCAAGACCTTTAGACTCCTCGCTCCTCATCACTAGCTTCTCTTGTACTATGTATGCTTCAACTAGTATGAATTGTGCACCTCTGTAAGGGCTCTTCTGCAAGGGCGCGCGCCGGCAGGGGTGGGCCCACAGTTTGGGCCGCGAGCATGCTCACGCGTGCTCGGGCCCTTGCGGTGCGGTGTTGCGACCATAGTTTGCGCTCAAATGCGCAAGTTTGCTGTTACATAATCTAGGAATAATGAGCGCTTGTTTCCAGACATAGGACAGCAACCAGCGTCTCGGCCTTCACTTGGGCCGCGAGCATGCTCGTGCGTGCTCGGGCGCGGGGCCGCCTCGCCCACGCGCCCGCAGTGTGCGGAGACACTGATACATCACAATTTGTTCAAATGCAGCTTTACTTAGCGCTTGGGACATGCAAATCAAACCGCGATTGTGCGCGGCCACAAGTTCGGGCTGCGAGCATGCTCGGGCGTGCTCGGGCGTGCTCGGCTCCCGTTGCGCGCCAGGCAGCCCCGCGCATCCATTCCAGCCCTCGCCCGCATGCAGTGTAGCCACTACAACCCTGATGCCCTGCGAAACCTCGTTTGGCCGCGCTGACAAGCGCGTGTGTGCAAATCCCCAATGTAACCTGCGCTCCCAGAAACCGGCGTGTTTCCACGCCTTACAACATGATGGGGGGGGAAGGGGCTGCACTGCATGCACTGCTACAACACGGCCGCATTGCCACCGGATCCTACAGTGTCCGCTTTGCCTTCGCCGCTGCCTGCGCCCAAGCAGCATGCTGTACGCCCAGAGGATGGGATTTTTTTGACTGAACAGGCTACCTGCTCGCAGTCCAAAGTAGGGGCCACTCGCTTACTGCGGCACGCGCGTCGAACACGCCGGCGCCCCAGGCGCAGGAGCGGCCGGCTTTGTCCTTGCGTACTGAGCCGTCGGTGTACATGCCTTCCTGGGGGTTATATCGTAGCGGGTGTGTCGCGCAATAGGTGCGGTAGACCGCGTCTGTGGTCGGGTGTGGGGTGGGCCCCTGGGCGCCTAGGGGCTTGGGAGCAGAGGAGGCATGTACGGGCGTGGCCGTGCCCTGCTCTTGTTGCTTCGCCATGCTGTGCACGCGCTTCCGGACCCATTGCGTGTGGTCAGGTGCATCGTGCACACGGCCAGCGACTGTGCGGGGTGGCTCTACAGAGGTCATGCGGGCTGCCCAGGCAGGCGCGCGACGGGCTGCTGCTGCATTGCCCACCAGTAGTACGTCAGTGCCAAGGGTGTAGGTGGCGGAGTGGGAGTGACCGCCGAGGCCCACTGGGAGGTGAGAGCGGCTTAAGGTGCCGAGGTGAGTGACGTTCGGATGGGTCAGATATTGGGCGTAGGGGGCTAGTGGGTCGCGGGGGAAAAGCAGCAGGGTGGCTGTGGGTTCACGGTGGTCCTGGCGGGCGGCAGCGGCCCAGGCTGTGGCCCATCGCAGGGCGCGCAGCTGCTGTGCTTCGTCGGGTTCGGGGTGTGCGATCGCGATCCCGGTCCATGGGTGTGTGTATGCGTCGTGGTTGGCGCCGAATAGGACGTCCTGGGGGTGGGGGGAGAAGTAGGTGGTGGTGTGGTCGGCCACATTAAGGGGGGATGTGAAGAGCTCGGTTGTGCTGCCGATTGCTCTGTGGAGCTCTTTTGTCAGGCGGGCTGGGTATGCACGCTCGCCAGCTTCGGTGATCTGGTGTTCTTTGTTTCCGCTCCCTGGCCGATACCGCAGAAGCAGGCGAGCGACGTCCTCTGGGAAGCCGCCTGGGGAGGCGAGCTGCTGGGCGGCAGGCAAGGTGCGTGTTGCGTGCTCATAGCGATGGGAGAGGGACGCGAGGAGGTCTGCCTGTAGCGAGCCGACGCAGCGGCCTTGGGGGTTGTAGACGTATGCGGTGTGGGGCCCCCGGACACCGGGGGGGTGTGCCCCTGGCACCCAGGGGGTAGGCGGTGGGCCCGCTGGGTCGAATAGACCGATTTGGATGAGGTACCGGCCTGTGGGGGTGATGTCACGATCGGGGTTGCAGGGGGTTACATCGATGTGTACCTGGCTGCGTAGGATGCGCTGGCCGCGTGTGCTCAGTGAGCACTCCTCCTGCCAGCAGCCCTGTCGTTGGGCGGTGGTAAGATGGCTGTCTGCGGCTGGTGGTGGGTCCGGGCCAGTTGGGGGCTGGGTGAGGCGCTCGGCCAGGTCATCTAGGAGGGCTTGGCGGTTTTCTTGGTGGTTGGTGACGTAGGCGGGTTCGTCCGTGGGCTCCCAGTCCACCCGAATGCGGGTTTGGGGGTTGTTGGGGAGTGCAATAGGAGTGATGGCGCGGGGCATGTAGTTGTTGCGGGTGTATAGGGGTAGCGCACCCGGTAGAAGAATGGTGGGTTTCCATTCTACACGGTAGTACGGCTTTCCCTGTTTAGTGACGCGTGTCACAATCCGCTGCACCTCTTCCTGCGGTCCAAACAGGACGTTGGCGAGATCGAGGCACGCCCGTTTTGTGCCGTGTTTCCAGTCGTCGTCGGTGGCGTCCGGCTTCAGAAGCAGGGCGTGGAGGAAGGAGCTGCGTGCGTGGATCCCCCTCCCCTTCGCCAGTGAGTTGTGCGTTGCCAGGAGGTTGCGGCAGTGTGCTAGGGTGAACTCATCAGTTTCCGCATTCCATTCGAGGTTGTGTTGTTCATCGTTGAGGGGCTCACCACGCGGTGCCCAGGGGTGATGTTGGTGACGGGTTTTCTTGTGTGGAGGGGTAGCCGGATGTGCGGCGGCGGGGGCGGCGGCGGGAGCGGGCTCGGCTGGCCCATCATCGTTAGCGTCGTGTTTATCCGGGGCTCGTTGTGCCAGCAGGCGCCGGATGTCGTGGAAGCGGGTGGGAGCGGGGGCGGCGTGGGGTCCGAGCAGTCCGGTGATGGCGTGTTCGTTGGGGAGCTGGCGCTCGCTAAGGGGCAGCGGTGCCGTGCAGCTCCAGTGTTTGGCTGTGTCTCGAGTGGCGGGGTTTAGTGCCTTGGTGAGGCGGTTGAGGGCAAGCAGGTGCCGGCGCCTCACATGCCGCTTGCCCATCGCTTTAAGATCCGTGGTGCTGATCAAGTGTGTGCCGTTGGGCGCCAATGCGGGCAGGTGGTGCCCAAGTTCGAGGAGCGGCTGAATGAGACGAAAGGGCAGGGCCTGCTCCGCATCGGTGGAGAGGGGTTGGATCCGGTCCCACAGAGAGGTAAGGTTCGTGGCGGCGGCAGTGAACGGCCGCCCCTTATCTGTGAGCTCTAGGCCGGCTTCTTTCACTAGGGCCAGCTGTCGCAGGTTGGTGTAGTAGCGGAACTCGCGTGTGAGGGTCTGACCAGCCGCTCTACCTACCATACCGCTTTGCAGGTGCAGCATGGCTCGCGTCACTGTGCCGAGGCGGCCGTCGTCATTCAGGGCCTGGACCAGGGCCTTGGCGGCGCGGCGAACATATAGGACACGTACGCTGCCTAGCCCGAGGCCAAGTTGCTCAACGGGTTGGAGTATTGCGCGGGTAGGAAAGCTGGTTTTGAGGCCATAAGAGCGTTTGGCGTAGCGCGCAATCATGGCATCAATGCGCGCAATGTCATGCTTGGTGTAGGGCATGAAGGGGAGGCTGTATGCCACAGCTGGGTGGACGGTGTGCTGGAGCATGCGGATTTTCTGGTCGGGTGATGCGAGGGAGGAGGTGATGCTGATGCCTCTTTCCTCAATTTTATCTAGCATGTGTTGCACCTGTGGTCCCCAATCAAGTGTGGGTGTGATTTGGAGGCCCAGATATTTGTAGGGGGCTGTGGGTGGCTTGTACGGTATGGCGGTGCCGCTGACACGGATCTTGTTTAGGAGCACGCGTTCCAGGGCTCGCTGATGCGAGGTTGTGCGCGGGCCCCCGAGCGTGGGATCCGTGCGCGCCTGCCCGTACAACACGCCTTGGAGCTGACATTTGTCGACATTAAGTTTGAGGCCACCCCATGCGGCGTAGCGTTCGATTTTTTCGACTTGGATCCGCATGTCCGAGATACAGGATGTGGCGGCTGCGAGGTCGTCGGCAAAGGCTCCGGAGCTGAAGTTATGCTTGTCATTTTCTTCGTGTGTGAGGCATCCGAAGCGGTAGCCGCGTCCGCCGTTGTGTAGCCACCGTAGCAGTGGCTCCATGAAGATGATGAAGAGAATGGGACTGAGTACGTCTCCCTGGACGGTGCCGCGTTCAATAAGAATGTCGGCGGTGGAGCCGTGTTCGGTGCGGATGCGCGTACGGGCTGTGCTGTACAGGCTCTGCACCGCGTCGATTAGGTCACGTGGGTAGCCCAGATCATGCATGATGAGCAGTAGTTTATCTTGATCGATGGTGTTGAAGGCAGAGGAGAAATCCACGTAAAGGAGGAAGAGGTTGCGGCCTGTTATGGCGGCGTCTTCAATCGTGTGTAAAAGGTTTTGAATCTGCCGTTCCGTGTTTCGTTGCCGGAGGTACCCTTCTTGGGCTTCCGTAAAAATACCTGCTTGCTCGCTGAATAGAACGGTGTTGAGGGTAATGAGGGAGGTGTATAGCTTATAGAGTGTGCTGGCGAGGGCGATGGGGCGTTTGTTTTTGATGAGGAGGGGGTCGCCCGCTGGCTTTGGGATGAGTACGGTGTCGGATTGTGTCCACTGTTTGGGCGTTTCGGCTTTCACCCACATGAGCAACATGAGTTGGTGGATGGCGTCTTGAAGGGAGGACGGTAGGCATTGGAGTAGTTCATTAGGGATACCATCGGGACCTGGTGCTTTGTTGCGGCTGAGGTGGTTAAGGCAACAGCGGAAGTTTGTGGGGTCGGCCATGCCCGGTAGGAGAGTAGTGGGCGTGCCGTTGGCCTTGGCGAGTGTGGGCATGGGGTCTGGGGCGCCTGGTGCGGTAAAGGGGTAGTTTCTCGTCGTATGTGGGTTAAAGTGATTAAGGCGGCGGCCCCCTATAGGGCGTGCAAGGTTTGAGAAATGGCGGTGCAGGGCGCCCAGTATGCCTGTCGGTGTGGTGTGGACGGTGTTGGGTAGGTCGGGGTCCCGTATGGCGGGGGTGCCACGCGGTGCCTCGGAGCTGTTGAGGATGCGTTGGTGTCCTTGCTTGGGGTTTGTGGCAAGGAGGGTGCGGATTTTCTTAATTGCCTTCTGTGCATGGCGTTTGCGTAGGGCGGCGGTGGCGGTGCGTAGGTCAGTTTTCGTTTTCTCCAGTAGGGAGCTGAGGTGTGCGCGTGTGGATGCGGGGGCGGCGGGCTCTACGTGCGTGGGCGCGGGTGGTGGGGTAGCGACTGGGGCGGGAGGCGGGACAGGGTGGGTTTGGGGGGCGGGTGGTTGCGTTGGGGTGTGTGTGGGGTTTGGGGGCGGCGCAGCGGCCGGTGGCGTGGGTTGGTTCAGTGCGCGCCGCAGCCGTTTGGTCTGTTGCAGGAGCGACCGGATGCGTCGGCTGTCGGCCCGTTTGGCGTATGGGCGGGTCGTGCGCGGTGGTTTGCGGTCGCATTGTCGTGTGAGGCAGGAGAGACAGTTCTGTAGGAGTTGGTCAAGCTCGAGGCTCAGGGCTTGTACATCGGTGTGCGCGATGGCTGGGGATGTGCGTAGTGCTTGGCGTATGGTAGAAGCTTCGTCGTCAGTGGTTGCGCACTCTGAGCTGGCGAGGGCTTGGGTGATGGCGGCGTGAGAGTCACGCAGTCTGGTTAAGAGGGTGGAGATGGCGGCGCCATAGTTGGATTCCATGTCGACCGTCGCCCGTTGCTTTTGTGCAAGGGTGGGTTTGTGGAAGTGCGTCCAGGTGGGAGGCGTGTTGGGTGCGGCGGCAGGCGGGTTGGGGAGGAGTCGCAGTGCGGGCAGGGGGATGGAGGCTATAAGCGCGTGGTGGTCCAGTATTGCAGTGCCTCTGCTTCGTGCGGCCGCCTGGTACCTGGACGCTTGCGCCCTGGTTAGGTTAGGTTGTGCTGGTAGGGTGTACTGTTCGCCTTTGACCTGTGCGGTAATCCCGCTTTTGGAATTGTGGCAGCGATGCAATCGGCGGGGCTCTGGCGGGTTACGGCTTGGCTAGGATTCGCTGTGTGCGGAGTCACACGGACCATGGTGGCGGGAGGGTTTGCAGCAGCTTCCGACGGCCCTTGTGTCCTTGCACACTCGGGTTGTCCCCTCTGTAATTCCGCAACCATAAAAACGGCGAGGATCTGGCGGGTTTAGGCTTGGCTGGGACTTGCTGTGCGCGGAGTCACGCGACCTTGGCTGCGGGAGGGTTTGCGGCAGCTTCGACGGCCCTTGTGCGCATGCGCGCTCGGGTTGTCCCCCCTATTCCGCAATCATAAAAACCCCAAGCGGCAGCACCGCACAACACCACAAGTGGCAGCAACGCGCACCAACCCCTCTCCCTCCTGCCCAGCAGAACAAACAAAGACAGACAACAGAGCTCTCCAGTTGCCAGGCCCAGAGCTCAGCTTGACGGGTCTTGAATCTTATCCAGAGCTCTCCAGTTGGCAGGCCCAGAGCTCAGCTTGACGGGTCTTGAATCTTGTCCAGAGCTCTCCAGTTGGCAGGCCCAGAGCTCAGCTTGGCGGGTCTTGAGTCTTGTCCAGAGCTCTCCAGTTGGCAGGCCCAGAGATTGCATTGGTTACAGGAGGGACCTGCTGACGCAGTTCGTGAGCCAGCGAAAGCGTACTGGAACTAGTACAAACACCCTGCTCTAGACCTCAGGGGCGTGCCACCTGCAACGCCGACAGCCTACTCTGGGCCTTGGGCTAGTAGGCCTTGCTCCCATGGGAGCTCCACCACTTCACTCATCCAAATCCTCCTCAAATGTAATATACGCTGGTTTGTTCAGTCTCATGCTGCCATCCTCCCTTCTTTCAATCCAAGGGTGACCTGGTGGGATTTTATCCCACCCCCTTGGCTTGATGTCCAGGCTCACGTCCAACTCTGGAAGAAGTATAAAAAAACGACTGCAATCTTGCCCAAAAGTCTGCTATCACTTGTGTTTTAACTCTAGCCAGTGTCGCCCCGTTCCCTACGTATCCTTGCTCATTCCTAGACGCAAAAAGCAGTCTCCTTCCGTAGTCCATGGCCGAAATCGCCGCCAAGCATGACATCCCAAATTGCCTGTTTAATTGTTTGGTGAGGCGGTGCCAGTAGCCACAGGTTCCTACGTTCCACAATTATTTCAGACAGGCTATCCTCGTCACCAATGTCCGCGGAATCTTGTATATGTGTCCTCAACGCCTTTGCAATTGTGCACGTACTGAAGTGGTGTACGCGGTCGGAGCACGCATCTACCCTTCCACACGGGCAATTATGGCCTTGTCCTCGGTGCATGGAGAAGCCCGAGAAACCGCCGACCGCTAGTCTCCAATACGCTTCTTTCTGGTCGGCTTCCCACTTAATTTTCCATAGCCATAGATGTAATTTCTGTCTTCCGTTGCCACCGCCTCTGTATTGCCCATGTCCTTCGCCTCTCGAATAAACTCTTCGTGTTTCACTTTTAATTTAATCAAACGCTTCATTCATCTGTAGGTACGTAGCTTGCTTCACTGTTACTGTCGCCAGCGGTATTGGTATGTTGCTCAACTTCCAACCCAGGCATCCAACGATGTGGTCAATCATATCTGCATACCTTTCTACGGCATTTGCATTTCCTGCCTGCCTTGCTGCCTCTTCCCATCCCTCCGGTAGGTGGCCAATGAGGCTTTCCAGGCGTCTCAACGCGTCTATCCCGTTCCTCAAAGCCCTAGGCATCATCATTTCTATTCCCTGTCCTCCGAAAATGCCCGTGTCAATCACATCTTCCTTATATATTCGTGTACATTCGCTCCGTATCCGAGGCGGAGCTCTGTCTGTGGTTCTCAGGCCCCCTAGTTTCTCCTTCATCCGTGCAAAAGAGTCCAAGGCCCTCACTGCGTCGCCAACTGTATTAATCGAGCCTAATTGAACTACATCCGAGAACCCGTTCTCCAGTGTCACCTCGTTGCCATTCCGCTGCCTGCATTTTAGAATGGGGTTGCCCCATAGTGGTGCCTCTGACACCCACGGTTCTGCTGTAAGCCTGCTGGCATCAATACTTGTTGGTTCCGGTAGGTGTGTAATAGCCAAGCATACTCTCTCAATTAATGCACAGTCCGTATCAATTATTTTCCTCATAACCGTCGGCTTCCCTGTCGTGGGGTGCTTGCGTGCCGTCAAGAGCGCCAGGGGTTGCGCCGCCGGGTGGTTAAGGCGTACTGCATTTTTCAAGTTGAGCACCCACGGTGGGTTAAATTTTAGGAGGGTGCAACCACCTCCCGCTACGCCTCGAATCCCTAGCACTGCATGGCGAGCCCGCACGTGTTGCAGCATTGGCAACATGCCGAAACCGCCACCATTGATTGGTAGACTTAGAATCGCGTTGCTGACTCCCGGTAGCCGGCCCAGAGCTCAGCTTGACGGGTCTTGAGTCTTGTCCAGAGTTCTCCAGTTGGCAGGCCCAGAGCTCAGCTTGACGGGTCTTGAGTCTTGTCCAGAGCTCTCCAGTTGGCAGTCCCAGAGCTCAGCTTGACGGGTCTTGAATCTTGTCCAGAGCTCTCCAGTTGGCAGGCCCAGAGCTCAGCTTGGCGGGTCTTGAGTCTTGTCCAGAGCTCTCCAGTTGGCAGGCCCAGAGCTCCAATCCTACACCCCTGAAACTCCCTGTACCGCCTCCACCTTAGGGCGCCTGCACAGGTGATGAGAACGTCAGCTTCAGGCGCACAAAGGGCCCCACTCGCCGACCAGATAGCCACAAAGCACTCCAGCTTGGCGGCTTTCAACTGCACAGTGAGCAGCTGAGTGGGAAGAGCCGACAGGGTTTCAGGTGTAAGAGTAGCAGCAGTGAACTGCAGTTGCATGACCCTTCACAGCTCGGTGATCACCTCCCTGACCACGTACACCGACGACTGCTGGGCCGGCTCACGAGACCAGTACGCACTCCAGATGGCGTTCAGGAATGTGGCCCGCAACGTGCTCCACAACAGGGCGCCCGCCCCTTGTGGGCTTGAAGCCCAGATGCCCATGTTGTCCCATCACCAGTTGTTAATTCGTTTATTCGATTAGCGATTTGATACGTCCTAATGGCTGAAGGGACCCGGGTTCGAATCCGGATGAAGCCCAATTATGCACGGGCGTAAGATTGGTGAGAGACCGATCGGTGATCCCACGAATGAAATAGGTCGTGGTGCAGGCAGAGTCCGAAGTTGGTGGTCGTTAAACAGGAGCGCCAGGCTCTGGCAAGTTGCGCTAACTGGCAGTGCTCCGCAGCTTTAATGCGGCGTTTCCCTAGCGGCATAGGGTGATGGCTAGGATAGGGTGGCTCGGATGTGCTAGGATATGATGGTGGCTAGGATACGGTGGTGAAGAATCGTAGAGTTAGTCTGACAGTGCTAGGGTTGCGCTCGCAGACAATTCTCCGTTAATCCACGCTAGGACCTACGGTCCAGTGTAACCTTTCTTTCTTTCTTTCTGCCCATGTCGTCCCCCAGCATGAAGGCCACATTGGAGACCGGCGGAGGCACCGCCTGTGGCGGTGCGGGGGTAGCCGCACGGCTTGCTGTGGCCGTGGTCGGGCTCGGCGTTTAGAAAGAAAGAAAGGTTACACTGGACCGTAGGTTGTGACCGTAGGTCGTGACCGTAGGTCCTAGCGTGGATTAACGGAGAATTGTCTGCGAGCGCAACCCTAGCACTGTCACACTAACTCTACGATTCTTCACCACCGTATCATAGCCACCATCATGTCCTAGCACATCCGAGCCACCCTATCCTAGCGATCACCCTATGCCGCTAGGGAAACACCGCATTAAAGCTGCGGAGCACTGCCAGTTAGCGCAACTTGCAAGAGTCTGGCACTCCTGTTTTACGACCACCAACTTCGGACTCTGCCTGCACCACGACCTATTTCATTCGTGGGATCACCGATCGGTCTCTCACCAATCTTACGCCCGTGCATAATTGGGCTTCATCCGGATTTGAACCTGGGTCCCTTCAGCCATTAGGACGTATCAAATCGCTAATCGAATAAACGAATTAACAACTGGTGATCGGGCCCGGCATTTATGGGCAGTTGGGTAGGCTCTGAGGAGCCATAGGCACCTGCTGCCGCGCCGTGTAGGTGTTGGAGAGGCGGCGCCTGTGCGTGCGCGCCCTCAGGTTTTTTTTCTTTCTTTTTTCTTTCCTTTTCCTTTTGGCCCTGTCAGGGTTCTGGTCTTCGGGTCCAGGCTGTGTTGGGGCTACATGCCCAGCAGCAGGGGGGCAGTGCGTCTGCCTCCGTCCAACTCTGTAAGGAAGAAGTATCAAAAACAAAAACCACCAGACCTAAGCCAAGCAACCGCTACACCAAAAGCCCGAGGGCAAGCACCACCGACAGAGACGCACCTCCACACTTCAAACACAAATGCACCCACGGAACATGCACAACAGACAGCAGGACCCTTCCCGCCCAAACCCACCCCACCCCCGCAAGTCGGTTGCTGAAGCAACACCCCATCAGAACCAAGGAAGCGCATACAGATGCAGAAGCAGAGCGGGCCAGATGTGGCACTAACATAGCGGGGCCCAGCCTGTAGTAGGACATTGGCAAAAGACACATCTAGATGCCCCAGGTCGTAGTCCGCAGGGATTGTGTACTTCTGTGGCGTAGAATGTCTCCTACCGCCCACACTCTCCCCTTCCTGGACTGAACGTCCCGGGCAGTCTTCGTCCGTCCTTCCTTCCGGTCCGAAGACTTGAGGCCGCTTGCGCTCAAGCTTACCGGCCGTAGGCAAGCAGCAACCAGGCTGCTGCTTCACACTTGGTCTGCCCGGTTTGGATACTCAGTCCACACCCCGGGCAGCAACCACCCCCCCGGACCAGCGACCAACAACAACCAACAAAACAACAAGCATACTTCTCGCACCAAAAACGAGTCCAAGGCCACACGGCCGACCCTTCACACCACCCAGTCAACAGCCAGCAAGGAAAAGAGGGGCGGGTGGGCGGGGAAACAGAAGAGAGCGCCAGCGCGCGCACGCAGCCACCTAAACTGCTACGAGCTCAAGCTCAGAGGAGGAACAGCAAATAGGACCTCCGAGCTATATCAACAAACAAAAGCGAACGCCAGAGAAATTACAGCAGAGAAAAGGCTAGGACCGCAACACGAATAACGCGGAACGACACACGAACCCTGGCCCTGACCCCCTCTCAACAGGCGCCTCCCGCTCCCACACTTGCCCCTTCTTCAAAACTTATTTTACGCTGCGGCCAGTCGGCAAGCTCCTGGGTCCTTCGCCTAAAATGGCCCTTTGAGATAGGGGCGTTTTTTTCGCAGAGCGGCGGACCACCGAGCTGCACGATGGTGTTGAGCAACACCGGTTAGAAAACAAACATACCACAAGCAATCACACACGCACACACAACCACACCACACACTGTCCGGGGGAGGGCAATTCATAAAGGGGGATAATGCCCGACGGTCCGAAGACTTGAGGCCGCTTGCGCTCAAGCTTACCGGCCGTAGGCAAGCAGCAACCAGGCTGCTGCTTCACACTTGGTCTGCCCGGTTTGGATACTCAGTCCACACCCCGGGCAGCAACCACCCCCCTCACCCATTCCCTCCAATCGTCAGGAAACTACCAACTACAGCAAACTGCTCACGCACACACACACACACACACACACACACACACACACACACACACACACACACACAAGCCACACTCCCCCAGCAGACGGGAAAAACCATGGCGGGGAGCATACGCCCGTCCACCATGCCGTCTGCTGGCGTAACCCCCCACCCCACATCCTGCGTACTGCATTGCTGCTCCTGTGCGCCGCCAGTCCTAGCAACTGTGTGCGTGCCCAACGAGCCGGGGAGCTCCAGTCCCAGCTGCGGCAGTAAGCACCGCCGCAGCTGCCAACGCGCGCGCCGTCAGCCCCCTTGGTCCGCCTTCCCCCTGGCCACGCGCCAGAGCTGCGGCAGTGAGCACCGCCGCAGCTACGTGGCCAGGCCCCCCCACAAATCCCGCATTCAAGAGGTTGCAGCCGTGCGCACCGCTGCCGCCAGCACTACGCCGCCCCAGCTGTTGCGACCCCCGCCCCGCCTGCTTGCTGTGCTGGTGGTCTGCGGCCGCGTCTTCCCATCGGGTCCTCCGTCAAGGGTCGGCAGTTGTTCACCCAGATGCTGAGCTGGGGGCGTTTGTCACCCGGGCGACTTCCTGCCGGGGGAGTTCGTCACCCAGACTCCACCTGGGGCGCCAGTCACCCAGTGCGGGGGAGTTCGTCACCCAGACTCCACCTGGGAGAGTTCGTCACCCAGACTCCACCTGGGAGAGTTCGTCACCCAGACTCCACCTGGGTCTGCGGCCGCAGAGTTCTGCCCTCGACCCTGCTACGCCATGACGGTCCGAGTTCCTGCCCCCTCTGCTTTCTTGATCAAGCCCTGAACTGCTCTGGGCTGGCTCGCGCTGGCTGCT
This sequence comes from Chlamydomonas schloesseri, assembly GCA_016834595.1. Lineage (NCBI taxonomy): Eukaryota > Viridiplantae > Chlorophyta > Chlorophyceae > Chlamydomonadales > Chlamydomonadaceae > Chlamydomonas > Chlamydomonas schloesseri. The sequence continues at coordinate 97,281 of JAEHOD010000128.1, read as the reverse complement.
GCTCGCACCGAGCTGCGATCTCCTGGCGCCGAGACCTGCGTGCACTACAAAATTTCGCGCCCAGTGGCCTCGACAGCTTACCGATCACACGTACATCCAAGCAAGACACAAAGAAACAGAAGAGAGCGCCAGCGCGCGCACGCAGCCACCTAAACTGCTACGAGCTCAAGCTCAGAGGAGGAACAGCAAATAGGACCTCCGAGCTATATCAACAAACAAAAGCGAACGCCAGAGAAATTACAGCAGAGAAAAGGCTAGGACCGCAACACGAATAACGCGGAACGACACACGAACCCTGGCCCTGACCCCCTCTCAACAGGCGCCTCCCGCTCCCACACTTGCCCCTTCTTCAAAACTTATTTTACGCTGCGGCCAGTCGGCAAGCTCCTGGGTCCTTCGCCTAAAATGGCCCTTTTCTCGAGAGTTCTTTGTTTCGTGGCACTTTCTTTGTCGGTGGCAGTGGGGTGACCAGGCCCACGTCGCGCTTATCCCCACCGCTAGGGTATGTCGTTAGAGCATGTCCGTAAGTAGGGTATCGCCGCAGCCACAATCGTGACTTCATATCTCACCGAAAGGGACTTAGACAGTTCTCCACCGAGTTCAACAGGATTCAAACTTTCAAGATGATCATGCGTGCACATACGCGCGAGGCCCTGATACTCGATACCAAATGTAGTAGGATATCGGCAAAAGACACATCTAGATGCCCCAGGTCGTAGTCCGCAGGGATTGTGTACTTCTGTGGCGTAGAATGTCTCCTACCACCCACACAGCCCGCTGTAAGCAGTCCACGAAGGCTGATGAAGGACGGCGCTGCAGCGCCATCCAGTTATATGATACACATACAGCGGAGGCAAGCCACGCCATCGCCTTGAAAACCGCCGCCCACAGAATCTAGGGTGCCTGCACGGGCAATGCAAGCGTCAGCTGGATGCACAGCTGCGGCGACCCACCCTCCGTATCCTCCACTTCACAGAGGGCGCCACCCGCCGTCCAGATAGCCACAAAGCTCTCCAACTTGGCCGCCTTCAGCTGCGCCGTGAGAAGCTGGGTGGGCAGAGCCAACAGGGTGTCAGGGGTTAGCGTGGCGGCAGTGAAACGCAGCTGCATGACCCTTCGCAGCTCGCTGACCACCTCGCGAACCACGTGCTTTTTTTTTGAGGATTCATCCTTACAGGATTGAACGGAAGCAGACGCACTGCCTCCCAACCGCTGGGCAAAGAGACCCGAAGCAGCCTGGTCTTGGAGACCAGAATCCCGACAGGGCAAGAAGAGAAGAGAAGAGAAGAAATCTGAGACAAATCACCTGAAAAACCAAAACCACCTGAACCAAATTACCTACTGCCACCCCATCCCACACCCACCCACCCCACCCCGACCCGGCAGACAGAGCAGGAGGCTGGCCCCCCCGCCCCCCGGTAGGGGTTTCCACAAACACCACCAGACCTAAGCCAAGCAACCGCTACACCAAAAGCCCGAGGGCAAGCACCACCGGCAGAGACGCACCTCCACACAAACGCACCCACGGTACGCGCACAACAGACAGCAGGACGCTTCCTGCCCAAACCCACCCCACCCCCACAAGTCGGTTGCTTAAGCAACACCCCATCAGAAGCAAGGAAGCACACACAGATGCAGAAGCAGAGCAAGCCAGATGTGGCGCTGATGTGCTCGGACGTCTGCTTGGCCGGCTCACGGGACCAGTACGCACACCAGAGGGCGTACAGGAACGTGGCCCGCAGTGTGCTCCACAGCAGCGCGCCCGCGCCGCGCAGGCTGGAGGCCCACGCGCCCATGTGGTCCCCAAGCATGAAGGCCGCGTCCGTCACCGGCGGCGGCGCTGCCTGGGGCGCAACGCAGGCCCACAGCTGTTGCAGCCACGCCCGCGCCTGCGCATAAGCCGGGCACTCCAGGAACACGTGCGTCAGGCTGGCCCACGCCTGCGGGCCAGGCGGCCCGCAGGCGGGGTGAGGGCAGTGCGGCCCCAACCCCCCGCGCCCCGTGGCCACCCGTGGCCGAATGCCCTTGCCCGCACGGTACAACCCGCAGGGCAGGTAAGCATGTTGCAGCCGGTATACCAGCACCTTTGCGGCTCGAGTGGCGTGGCTGTCCCACAAGCGCTGCCACGTGCCGTGCAGCAGCGCCCCATCCGGGGGCGGCGGCCGAGGGGTGCCCTCAACGGCAGCTGCGGCTGCCGCCGCCGCCGTGGCCTGCCCCATGCTAGGCCCTGCGCCGCCCGCCGCCTGCTCCTGCAGCCGCGCTGAACACCGTGGCCCCTCACCTGACGGCTGGGTGGGTGACGCGTACGACCGTAGCTCGCGCGCCGGCGTGCTCTGCTGTCCGGCAGCAGCTGAGGTGCGGTGGAGCCAGGGGTCCAGGGCCACCGGGTTGTTGCGGAAGTGCTGTGCCTGCGACGCCGCCAGCTGGGTAGCTGCGCGCTGCCACTCTGCTTCCTTCTCAGCGAGCCGTGATGTTGCTGTCGGCGGGCTGGCCGAGCCACTTGGCTGTGCGGCTGCTGCTGCGACTGCTGCTGGGCTCGGCATGGCTGCCGGGCGCACGGGGGCAGGTGGCGCTGCGGGGTTGGCCCTGGTGATGGCCCGCCGCACCTCACGCACGGTGTAGTCCGCCAGGCTGATACCCGCAACCCGATAGTGGTCCGGGTGCGCCACTACCCCAGCCTCCGGCGCCAGGAAGTACGGCGCCCAAGGCCACGCCCCCACCCGCTCCCCTGGCGCCGCTGCATCATAAGCCGCCCGCTCGTCAAATGTCCACAGGTGCCGCGGCTTGCGGTGCTGCAGCACACAGGCGGGCTGCCACGCCGTGTCAACAGCTGGCGGTGTCACGCCCGGCCCGGGCTGCAAGAGGCGCCCGGTGTAGTGGACGTAGGACACAGCGCCGGCAGCGCTAGCCACCCACAGCTGGTCCTGGCTAACCCTCCACAGCGGTGGGCCTGTCGGCGGCTGCGTGGCTGGCCCGTCCCGCTGGTGATGCCCGTCCCAGCAGGTGCAAGAGGCTGCCCCTTCGGGCCCACCATCTGCGCCAAGCGCTCTGACACCACGTAGACACCGCCGCTGAGGTCGTCTGGGTCGGACGTGGTTGTGTAGCCCGCCGCATGCAGGGCGGCCTCCGTGCGCCCCACAACAGCGGCCCAACCTGGCCCGCCAATCATCTTGACAGCCACCGTGTAGGTGCCTGGAATGATGGGCCGCACATCTGCGTGCACATGGACAGTCTGGCCCAGGTACGGCACCTTCAGGGGCAAGTTGCGCAGCAGACAAGCTGTGAAGCTGGCAATGGTCGTGCTGTCCGCCCCAGGGACAAACGTCACCTCCGCGTAACAACGGGATGGCTGCCCCACGCTGTGCAGGGAGTGGCCCTGCAAGAGGCGGCCTTGCTGCTGATGCGCCGGGAGCTGAGACTCCAGCACCCGCATAGCGTCCCCTGTCAGCCCCCTGACCGACGCGGCCGTGAGCTGCACTCCCGCTGGCAACCCTTCTGCTTGACCCACTAGGAGAATGGGGCTGGTGGGCAGGCCACGGCCCTGTCCCACACGCCCTGCCGCTGCGCATCGGTCATGTCTTCACGATGGCTGTCATGCGGAAGTAGCCTCTTGCCTTCTGGTGTCAACTGTCCCGGCGTTACTGCACCGGTAGCCCGTAGGACTGCCGCCGGAGTTGGCGGCTCATCTGGGGCAGGGCCCCGGTGCCCTGCCCTAGGCGGCACCTCACTCATTTACGGCTGCATGAGGAGAGGCACAGGCGCGTCCGGCGGCAACGCAGCGTCTGGGGGGCTGCAGCTGTCCTGGACCAGGACGCCTGCCTGGCCACGCGCGGGTGGCGCCAGCGGCGGAGGAGGCAGCAGAGTTGGCTGGACCGGTGCCGCACCTGCCGGCACCCGCAAGGCCGCCGAGGGCGGCGGTGTGGGCAGCACTACGAGCCCTTCCTGCTGGAGCATCCTCAGCAGGGCCTCAGGCCCGGAGGCAGCGGCCACGGTGACACGGGATTGCAAGCGCGCCATGGCCTGTGCGGCTCCTGCCTGTTCCGCTGCCGCCAGTGACCTTTTTTTTGAGGATTCATCCTTACAGGATTGAACGGAAGCAGACGCACTGCCTCCCAACCGCTTGGCACAGAGACCCGAAGCAGCCTGGTCCGTGAGACCAGAACCCTGACAGGGCAAGAAGGGAAGAGAAGAGAAGAAGTCTTAGACAAACCACCTAAAAAAACCACCTCAAACAAACCTTCGCCCGCGACCACACCTCCCCAACACCGCGGCGGCTTGCACAACCGCGTGGAGGGTGGTGCCAGGCGTGTGCGCTCACGTGGCTGCAGCGGAGGCACGCCCAGGGCCGCCGCCCGCTGGGCCCTGCGGACTTTCTTCTTGACAGACTGATGATCTCGCGAAAATATCCATTTCTTAATTATTTGACATTTTTCGATATTTGCAGTATTTCATAATATGTATGTTGCAGTTTGCCTAGAGGATCGAGTTCAGTTAATGTTAGGCTTAGGAAGATAGGATGATGAACTAGCAATTCTTTCATTTCTGTCGCATAAAATTGTGCAACGGAGGTTATAAGTAAAGATTCACGAGTTTTGCTTGAATTTCCGGATGGGTGTTGCTCCCATTCGGTCGGATAAGCATCCCGGCAATTATGCTTTAGTTTGTTTATACCTGCCCTAGCATAGATTATAGCTGCGTATTTTACTACATCTTTTACCATCTGCTTAAGCATTTCAGCTTCTGCCAGACGCTGCAATAGAATTGTTCTGTTGTGTTTGAGCCGCTAACGGTTTCGCACAGTTCGCACCTCATTCTCATCATGCAGATGTTACAAAAAAGAATTCCTCGTGTGGGAGGCAGCATGGCTTCTCGTAGGGACGTTGCGGGCATGGCCTGCGGGTCCTCCACAAGAAATGCCCCACGTAGGTGCCATCGATGGCAGCACCTCGTACGCAAAGTAACTCAATCCACTGTAAATTATGACATCGTTGGAGTCTGGATTCCACATGCAGGCGGCAGCTTTCCGCGCGGCTGGGCGGGTAGGAAAGTGGCTCGCCAGACTCCCACGCGCGGACCCGTTCCTCTGGCCGCAGCAGCAGCGCCTGCCATGGACGAGAGCAGGTACATCGTAAATGTATGAGGGCCAAGTTCGTGCTGGGGGTTTAACCGTTGGCACCTGCCCTGCGCCCCGCGTCCTGGCATCAGGGCACGCGCACGGCGCCACGGCCACGGCCAGCCGAGGCTTGCACGCACGCAATCCAACTTAGCTGTCACTCCACCCTAACAAAACATCTTTCCCTTCTCTCATTCCGCCGCTATACGCCGCCTGCAGCTATTTGGCACCACCGGCTCCGCAGACCTTTGCACACGCACCGCACCTCATCGCGGCCGCGCCCTCGCCGTACGGCCGCGGCGCTGTGGCAGTGCCCGACGGCAGCGGCGCCGTGTCGGTCAAGGTGTGGGCGCCGCACGCCGCGTCCGTGTCGCTGCTGTTGCGGGTGAGAGGGGGGGAGCGGGGCGGGGGCGGTCAGAGGCGCAGGGGCGACGGGAAAGGTGGTGATGTGGTGGTGGTGGGAGATAACGGGACCAGTTCAAGCACTCGAGTCACATCGCAACTCCAGCCGAGCGTGTGAGTGTGTATGCTTCTCGGCCAAGGTGTGCGGCGGTAGTTGGGGCTTGGGATGGGGAATAGGTTTGACACGTGGACGTGCCGGGAGGGCGGCAGCCAGGTACAAGAGTGGTCACTCAAGACGTCGACTTCCATCTCCTCGAATTTCACATGATGGCATGCGCTGGTGGGGGCGGCGATGTACCACTAGGTTTGCCGCTCTGCCGTTATCCCTTACCGTTGGCGTCATATGGCGCAAATGGCACGTGGCAAGCTGTTTCCCACTCCTACGCGGTGATCGGTCTCCATCCCCGTCGCCCACTCACAAACACACCAACCCAGACATACCGCACAGCCTGTATCTAAGCACATGCTCTTCCACATGTTGCCCCGACGCACCGACAAGCTCTCTCCCGGTTGCTCTTCCAACACACGACCCCTTACCGCCGTCCTTTCTCTCGCCCTATCGCCCACCACCTATCCCGCGCCCACACCCACTCAACCACTCCCACCACTCACAACATTCTCATTCCCAACACTCTCCTGCCGCTCAGGACTCGGGCGCGGAGGTGCCGCTGCACCGCGAGTGGGACGACTGGAGTGCGGTGCTGGCCCCCGGGGCGCTGAGCCCCGACGGCGGGGCCTACTGCTTCCGGCTGACCACGCACGACGGCCACAGCTTCACGCGCCGCGACCCCTACGCCCGCGCCACCGAGTACACCAGCGACTGGTGGGTTGTGGGTGGCGGTGAACTGCGCGATGGTGGGGTAGGTGGTGGCGGTGGGGTGTAGTGGGGGTTTCCTGTGTACAGCAGAGCAGAGCAGGCACCCTCCATACAAGAACCCAGCCCAGGATGGGTGGTGGGTTGAGGCGGATCATCACAATAGATAGGGAGCAGGGCATGCAGGGGAGGGGATCTGGCGAGGGCGGAGGCCCGTTGCTTACTCTGCTGTAGCGGTATACCTGATATACTTAAGTCGCGGAAGCAGCAGTGCCTTTCGGGAGCGCAGCATCGCACGCCCGTGTGACGTCGCCGCCCACCGGCCAGCCACCGCCCGCAGCAGTGGTGGCCCACCTCATCAATTCCATCCTCGCGCATCCCCATCGCGTTGCCGCCCGCTCCCACTCGACGCGAAGGTGCTTTGTGGACAACCCCGCCGCCTTCCAGTGGAGCGACCGCCCCGCCGCCGCCGCCTCATCCGCCGCCGCCGCCGCCCTGCCCCCGGTCCGCCATATTGACGTGACCAGCAGCGCTGGCAGCGGGCTGGAGGAGGAGGAGGTGGAGCTGGCGGCGGCTGGAGAGGGGCAGGGGCAGGGGCAGGAGGGCGGCGGCTGGCGGCCGCGGCCCTTTGACGAGTACATCATCTACGAGTGCTGCGTGGGCAGCTTCACGCCCGAGGTGGGTGGGGACGGGGGGCGGGGCTGGGGTTGTGGATACCACGCCGTGATGAACCCAGAAACCAAACTAGCGAGTAACGGGGAGGGGAGGCCATGGGGGGGAGGCTCAGGGCACGGGTAGACGTGGTGTGGTCGGATGGTGTCTATCAGAGGGGGGAGCGGGGGGGGGGGGGTTGTAAATACCAGCCCATCCCAAACCAAAACTATACTAGCGAGTGAGGCACAGGCACAGGCGACAAATCTGAGCATCCCACACTTAACCAAACTAAAGGAATCAGGGGGGTAGGACGTACCAAGTTGGATGGAAGAGGACTACGAAGAGTGGCAGATGAAGCAGGCGGTTGAGGACAGGACCGGAGGGCTCTGGAGCTCCAGCAGTGATGTGAAGGGATGGATGCCCTTGCCCCCATGCAACGCACAAGCCCGTGCGGAAGCCCCATGATCGCGCGATCAATCACTTCCAACCACTTCCACCCCCATTAGCATTGATTAGACAGCCAAACAGGAAAGCAGCAGCCTCAGAGGGTCTAGGTCTAGATGCCGGTGGTGGACGCTGGTCTACACGGACACCGGTAACGACATGACTTACATGACTACTGTACCTGTGTACCTGGCTACGCCTCCTCTTCAGTAGTCATAACTCGGTTAATCCCATCTCCCCAACCCTCCGCTGTCCCTGCCAACCCATCCCAAACTCCAAGTTCAACCGCCAAGTCCAGCCCCCGAACCCGTTCCTCACGCCCCCAACCCCCAACCTACCCCAACACACATTCCTGCCGTCCGCTCTTCCCCACTACGGCTGCCGCCACAGGGCACGCTGGCTGCCGCCGCTGCCCGGCTGGAGCACGTGGCCGCGGCGGGCTTCACGGCGGTGCAGCTGATGCCGCTGTGCGAGTTCAGCGACATGTGGGGCTACAACCCGCGCCTGCTCATGAGCCTGCACGGTGGGGAGGAAAGGAGGGAGGAGTAAGGGTTGGGGGGGGGCGGAGGAGAGCGGGGAGAGGTTGAGGTCGAGGGGCTATTCGCAACTCGTGTATGACTTTGCCCGCCTGGAACTACCCATCCCGCCCGTACTGACTGCTTCTTACCCGGAGTCTGGTTCCCACTAACCCCGTAGCCCCGCGTCGCCCTACTTCCCACTGCCTCGCCTCCTCCACCTTGAATGTACGCATACACCCACACACACATACCGCACCCACCCACACACCCACCGCACCCACCCACCCCCAACCAGGCAAGTACGGCACGCCCGAGGACATGCGGCGCTTCGTGGACCGCGCGCACCAGCTGGGGCTGGGCGTCATCATCGACGTGGTGCTGCACCATGGGTGGGTCAGGGTGGCAGTGGCGGAGAGGGTGGTAGTGGCGGACAGGGTGGTAGTGGCAGACAGGGTCAGGGTGGTAGTAGGTTGGGTGGGTGGTCGTGGGTGGGTGGGTGTTTTAGGGGTTTGCAGTATGGGAGCGCAACACAGGAAAACACGAGTAGGTGGGCAGGGGCGCTTTGCGAGAGCGTGGAAATCACCCACCCGCTGCCGTACACCACGCCCGTTGCTACTGCCGATTGCTACTGTCACCGGTCCGACTGCTGCTGCTGCTGCTGCTGCTGCTGCTACTGCTATGACGATGATGATAATCATCCCCAACAACAGTGCGGTGGACGGCAACAGCCTGTGGGAGTACGACGGCTGGGGGCCCGACTACAACGGCGGCATCTACCACGAGGTGAGGGGGTGGTTTGTGCGGTCGTTTATTGCAGACCCCAAAGCGACCATTGCAACCCAAACACCCAAAGGCCAGAACCATAGAGCGCGGATGAGATGAATATACGCGTGTTCTTGTGGTGGTGGTTGGGAGGGTCTGTGGATGGGCTGGGGTGCCGGAGGATTTGTTCCAAATCACAATCAACCATTGCGAACTGCGAGTCGCGCGTCTACGTGCGTGTGCGCGTGCGTGCCGGTGTGTGTGCGCGTGTCCGGTTGCTCCCATGCCGTCCGCTGTCTTGGTCGTGTGCATGTTTGTGTCTTTTGTTTCTAGGTGCACACGCATGCGATTTTTCTCTGTTTGCCTTGCCGCCCTCGGCTTAGCGGTCCCTCCCTAATGTTGTCTTCCACCCTCACACATGGCGCGTCTTCGGGTTTCCCTGCGGCGTGGCACCTTCACGCCGCTCCGCAGTTACGTATGGGTGCAAGGCGTTCAGCAAACTATAGCGCGTCTCTCGCATCGCACGTCTCGCCGTCTCGCCGCCTTTTTTGCTTTTTTCCAGCCGCCCGCTTAGGGGCGCGCCAAGGGGCGCGCTGCCTTTCCCTCGACATACATACCGATAAATATACTCGCCAGCAAACGGGAACGCAGCCTCGGTGACCACGGCGCTGGACCCACCGGTAACGTACCCGCTGTTTCTCTGGACATCGGCACTTCATTATTGATTGAACACCATCCATGAATGACTAACCCCCCCCCAACACATACACACCACACTCATCCCCAGGGCGGCCACGACACCATGTGGGGCCGCGGCTTTGCGTTCTGGAAGCGCGAGGTGTGTGGGCGGGAGCTGCTGGCTCGTATACGTGTGTGATGTCGAGAGATGCCCAGGGTGCTTTCTCCGGGTATGGAACGGGCCTAGGCCCATGCGAGGGCCTCCGGGGGCTTCTCAGACTCGCCAGGCGGTCGGTCGGGGGGGGGGGCGGGCGGGCGGGGCACCTCCGCCAACCGACAGTCTATGGGCACGTGGGATCCAGATGGCGGGACACGCTTCCAACGGTCCTCTACTGCCCTTCCATGCAGCATTCTCGCTCGCCCTTCGCCGGAATACTCACTCATGCACACGCACACACAGACACACACACACCCTCTTGGCGTTTTCTGTCGCTTCGCACGCGCAAGTCTTTCATTTGTTATAAATTCCAACACACACACACACACACACACACACACACACACACACCGACCGACCTCGGTGCTGCCTCTTGCCTTGCCTTTCGCGCCCTGATCGTAGGTGAGATCGGTGGTTCTGGACGTCTCTACGGGTTTGGTTGGGTGGTTTGGGCCGGGTTGGGACGGATCGGGCAAATTTCTAGGCGCATACACGGTGCATTGGGACAGCAACGCCGGGGCGAGGGCCGTAGCCCCACCCGGTGGGGAGGGGTCACGCGATTCGGGTAAGTATGTGGAGCTGCTTCGGCCCGATGACGCGGTAACGAGGTAACACGCGCAGCGAACGACGATCGATGGCGCGCCGTTGCCTATGCATGCTGCACGCACGGTGTCGACCCTTCCTCTCCTTGTGCTTTCCTAACACAAGAGCTCCAGCCTGGTGTCGTTCCCCGGACTTTGTCCGTTGACGCGCGGGGGCCAATAGGGCAGTGTTTTAGGTTAGGGCGGTTTTTCGGCGTCCACTCGTTTTGCGTGCGTCTTCGTCGCGTACCGTTAGTTTCGGACGATGCTACCGAAAGCCGCTCGCGTGGTGGGATTGGGGCATGTCGCCCTGGTCCCTTGCTTCGGTCGGGTTCGCGCGATCACTGGGCTGTGGGCGATAAAGCCCTCGGGTGCGACCTCTTCTCCTTTCTGTCCTCCGTGACAAACTCCCGTTTGTGTTCCCTGTGAGTGCTTGCATGTATACCGTGTCGCGGGCGCCCTGGCCTTCTACCGTGCCCCCAAGCGTGCCCCCCTCTGCCTCGCCCGACTGCCGTCGCCTGCCTACGCCGCGTCCTCGCCATTTCTACTCGTCGCGGAAGGGGGGTGACATTTGCGTGGCCGCCGATTGACGATTGCCAATTGCCGTGTCTAGATGCACTCTGGCGGCGTCACCGTGGAGCGGGGAGCGGGGGGTCAGCCCCCGCCAGCCCACGGTGTCGTGCATACCCCCACGCACAGCCCGACTCAGCCCGTGCTGCTGCCTGCCGCTCGCACCCCATGCACCTCATGCCGATCTGGCCCCGGACGTCTTCTGCCTGCCCGCCGTTCCGCCCACCCTCTTTCCCGAATCGCGTGACCCCTCTAATTTAGCTTCTATAGGTTTAGGTTCATAGTTTTTCGTATGACGTGCGTTCACATGCCATCACTGACCGACCTCGGTGCTGCCTCTTGCCTTGCCTTTCGCGCCCTGATCGTAGGTGAGATCGGTGGTTCTGGACGTCTCTACGGGTTTGGTTGGGTGGTTTGGGCCGGGTTGGGACGGATCGGGCAAATTTCTAGGCGCATACACGGTGCATTGGGACAGCAACGCCGGGGCGAGGGCCGTAGCCCCACCCGGTGGGGAGGGGTCACGCGATTCGGGTAAGTATGTGGAGCTGCTTCGGCCCGATGACGCGGTAACGAGGTAACACGCGCAGCGAACGACGATCGATGGCGCGCCGTTGCCTACGCATGCTGCACGCACGGTGTCGACCCTTCCTCTCCTTGTGCTTTCCTAACACACACACACACACATGCGCACACACGGCACAGGTGTACGACATGGTCCAGGCCGCCTGCGTCATGTGGCTGGGCGACTACAGGTGCGTGTGTGTGTGTGTGTGTGTGTGTGTGTGTGTGTGTAGCAACGGGTTTACAGGCGGCCTGACGAGTCTCGTGATCGAGTACTCGGGACAGCCAGCGACAGCGAGGCACTTTGGCCACACGCTGCCGCTATCACGCGTCACCCCTGCCCAGAGCGCAACCAGGCTCTGGAGTCCACCGGGGGGACGCTCCAACCAACCTGGACCACGCCAGCAACCTCAGAAGGGTTACTGCTGGTACAACAACGCAGGGCCCAGCGGGCTCACCAACCACTAGGCTGAAGGGCCAACACCGCAGCAACACGCGCACCGGACAGACGTCACACCGCACGCGACAGCACAGCGACAGGTGGCTACGGGGCTGAGTCCAGCGACCCCGCAGCCTTTCACAGCCTCGACAGCTACCTAACCAGCATTCGACGCCAGGGCAGAGTACGCCAAAGGGCAGCCACAAACGCGTCTGACTACTAGGCCGGTCTTGGCCGAAAAACGCCCGGGGTGCTCCGGCACCCAACCCACCCTCAGCTCCCGTGACCCGAAACCCTGGCGCACACTCCCCTTGACCCTCCCAGCCCTTCTCAACCCTGCTGGTCCCTAGATTCAGCCGCTATGTCCGCGGCTCATTGCTATGGTCATCACTCTACTCGATAGGGCTGATCCCGGTCACTCCTCCAGCTCCAGCTCCATAGCTTGCGGTAGCGCGCAGAGCAGCATCCCGTCCACCACCGCTAGGATCGGGTGGGTGGCGTCAACTCCTTCCCAGCCCTTTCGGGGCACACCGAGTTGCGCGAACTGCAGCAGCCGCGACCAAAAGTCTGCGACTGCGCGAGCGCACGCAAGCTCGGTGTGGTTGACGCCTGGCTGCGGCGGCGTCAGCTGCGTGGGCGGGACCTCATCTGGGTCAGCATCCGCCCCCGCTGCTGCCGCCGCCGCTGCCTCGGTGGGTGCTGCTGCCGCCGCCGCCGCTTGGTCTCCCTGGGCCGCTGCAGCGCGCGTCATCCCGCGCAGCCGCACCCGGCCGTGTTCTATGGCGGCAAGCGCCGCCATCGCCACCACATCCCACACGCACTGCTGGACGCCCGAGGGCGCCTGCACTAGCCATAGCTGGGCTTGGCTGATGGGCTGGGGCCCCGGGGTGTGCGCGTTGATCTGCGCCACCACCGCCTTTGCCACCGCGCAGCCCCAGAAGTGGTGCTGCCGCGGCTCAGGCGGGGTGGCGGCGGCTGGACCCGTTGTGGCGCTGCCATGGCCATGTGTGTGTGTTTGTGTGTGTATATGTAACAACGGGTTTACAGCTATCTGGGTGGATCACGTAATCGTGTATCTGAGACGCTGTCCGATGCTAGCGGCAGAGCACTAGCATCCCAAAGAATCACGCATTGGTTTGGTAGTCTGTGTCTCCCAGCCGCAACGTGCAAAGTAGACGGAATAAACCACTGGATTGGCCCTAGGAGCCGCACCCCGTCTTGAACAACACTACTACTAGCCGGCACGTGGTCACTGTGCATTGTTTGTTCGCCTGGCAAAGGACATGTACTAACCTACTAGTCAGGCACGTGGCCATAGCAGCGTCAAAACAAGTACGCCGAAGGACAGGCTGCCTTCACTTCTCACACAGGGCAGAATACGCCGATGGGCAGCCACAAAGTGATAAAAGGTCTGAACATCCTAGCCGTCGAAGCCCTTGCCCTGCAGCCACAACCGGCCCAATCCCCAACCAAGCAAGCAAACCCACACAGCGCGCGCCCCTAGCAGTTGTCCGCCGTATGCATTACTGCATGGTGTGTACGCAGCGCCGGTCCCCCTCCTCCGTCACGATATCCGTGCCCCGCCAGTACGGCTGCAGCCCCCGATCAACTAGGCTGTTGAACTGGGCTTGTCTCGCACGCCTAGCAGCCCGCCCCTCCGGCGTCAGGTAGGGGCCCACCGTCACGCCTGCGGTGTGTTTTATCTGCGCCGCAGCCCGGATGAAGGCTGACCGCTGATGTGAGGGAGGGGGTGTAATACGCAGGAACCCGGAATCATCGGTTGCAAACCCGGGGCGGGGCAGAAAGGTCGGAGGTAGGTTTGGCGGTGGATGCAGTGGCTGCAGCTAGGGTTGGGTGCAAGTGTGCATCACTTTGTGCATGACCGTCGGGTCACAGCCGTCAGGCCTGGACTCAGCTGGCCGGATCAGCTCCGATGCTGCCGCCTGGTAGACGCTAGCACACCACACCACACCGCACACCTAGACACCAAGACACGCGCTCATGCACATTTACACAAGCTTCACACCTACACACACACATTAACAATACCATCAGGTGCGACGGCCTGCGATTCGACAGCGCCAACGACCTGCCGCGGGACACCATCCAGGTGCGTGGGTGTGGGCGTGTAGGGGCCGAGGCAGGAGGGCGGGCAGGAGGGCGGGCCACGCGAGAGAACGTTAAGGGCAGAGGGCGGGCGCTGTGTCGCGTGTTATGTGGGACCATGTCCGAGACCAAGGGTTTCAGTGGCCACCTTGCATGAACAACACCCGCAGCTACCCCAGAGTCGTCTTGCGCGCCACCGGGTCGCAACCTACCTTTTAACACCTCTTGTTTTGCATTGCAGCGCTCTCATCCGCTTCAGTGCTCTCCGCCTACCGTACCCCATCCCTGCTACACTTCCCTGCATTTCCTGCAACACCGCCTTCTCTTCTCAACTCACAATGCGTGTAACCTCCCTCCATTGCCAAGGCCGCCACCACACGAACCCCCAGCAATCTCTAGTCATCATGCCTGTAACCTGTTTCCCCGCATCCTCACATTCCCCCCCCCACACACAAACACACACACAGGCCCTGACCTACAACCTGCGCGAGCGCTTCCCCGGCCGCATCCTCACCGCCGAGGTCACCCCCGAGAACCCGCAGGTAGGGTGGGGTAGGGTGGATGGGTGGGCGGGCTGAGGCATTGAGGGGGCGGGTGGGCTGAGGTATTGAGGGGGCGGGTGGGCCGAGGTATTGAGGGGGCGGGTGAACGAAACGCAGAGGCGTCGTGTGTTAGAATGCACGAGGGCGGAACAAATACGCCTCGCGCGCGTAGGCGAAGGGGTGAGAGAGCGTGAGCCCGACGCCTGACTCCAGATTTGCATTACCTTGTCTGCCCTAACCACGCGCACACATCCGCATGCGCCTTCTACACGCAGAGTGTGCACGAGCTGGGCTTTGACAGCGTGTGGGTGCACAGGTGAGAGACAGAGCCGATGGCCGCACACGAGGGCGCGCGGGGCGGGGCGGGGCGGGGCGGGGCGGGGCGGGGCGGGGCGGGGCGGGGCGGGGCGGGGCGGGGCGGGGCGGGGCGGGGCGGGGCTTCATGCATGCTCCACGCATGTATCCACCCATCCACCCCCCCACCCCCCCACACACACAGCGGCTACTTTGACATCATCCAGCAGCACCGCGCGCTGGGCCGCGGCCACCACGGCGGCGGCGACTGGGCCGAGGGCTGGAACCTGCCGCGCCTGCGCACCGTGATGGTGCTGCACTACGGCTTCACGGCGCCCACCCAGTGCATCAAGTACCTGCTGGGCAGCCACGACCAGGTGGGGGGGTGGAGGGCGGTGGAGTGGGTCGGGGGGGCCTCTGGGGGGGGGGGGGGGGGGGGTACTGGGTGAACAGTCCCGTTTTTTTAATAACAACCTGCGAAAAACATTACTGCGCTGCAACTGGGAAACTGGTGTGTGTGTGGGGGGGGGGGGGGGGTGGCAGTTCATTCCAGTTCCCAAATCGACCATCGAAACCCAGAACCGGGGGCGGGGGGAGTGGACGGGGTGGGCTGAAGGGTGGTGGACGGAGGGGCAGGTGGCGGCAGTGTGGAGTGAAGGAAGGAGGCTGGCACCTGCGCCTTAACTGGGGTTACGGTGGTGGCGACGTGTACCCGGCACACTGCTCTCG
The DNA here is from genome assembly GCA_016834595.1 of Chlamydomonas schloesseri. Classification (NCBI taxonomy): domain Eukaryota; kingdom Viridiplantae; phylum Chlorophyta; class Chlorophyceae; order Chlamydomonadales; family Chlamydomonadaceae; genus Chlamydomonas; species Chlamydomonas schloesseri. The sequence goes on along the minus strand of JAEHOD010000128.1, from coordinate 81,857 downwards.
CCCTCCTCTCGCCTGGTCCTGCGTCCTTCTCCGCTTTGGTCCCGCCCTACCACCACCACCACCACCACCACCACCACCACCACCACCACCACCACCACCATACACGCACCGCCATCAACCACCGTTGCGCCCGGACCTGGACCTGGGCCTGGACCCTCCACCCGCACCTGCTGCAGGTGGGCTGTCACAACGGCGGCGCCTGGTACCAGGACCTGCAGATGATTGGCGGCCGCAAGCGCTACGCGGTGGGTGTGGGTTGTCCTTCCCAGCCCGATAATTTATATCTTGGGTGTGGTGTAGCGCGTGTTTTGGCCACAGGGGGCAGCGGCTGAAGGCAGGATCGAGACGGTCACTCCGGCCTGGAGTGAACCACCCATCCCCGCCCCCGCATTCACCCCTCCACCCCTCCTCATCATCACCACTCCGCACCACTCAACCTCTGAACCCCCTAGCTCCCACCGGGGCGTCTTTCCGTTGTCAACACACAGGCCACGCTCAACTCCCCGCTGTTTCGCACTGGGGATGGTTTAGTTGGGCCTGGTATCTACACTCCTTCCACCACCACTCCCTTCCTTCCCCCTTCCCCTTCCACCCTTCTGTGTCGCAACGTCTGTCTAAATCTCCCCCGTCATAAATTTAACATGCATGGAATCCCCTTCCACCCCGCCCCCTGCCCCCACCTCCCGCAGGTGGACCAGTACGGCGGCGGCCGCGGCGACTGGCACGCGCGGTCCTGCAGCCGGCTGTGGTGGGCGGCCAACGTGGCGGCGGCGGGGCTGCCCATGGCCTTCATGGGCACCGAGTTCGCGCAGGTGCGGGAACGGGGCGGGTGGTTAGGAGGTGGTTGGGTGGTTTAGTGGGGCGCGTGTGTTGGGCGGTTGGGAGATTGGACGTGAGGTGAAGATGGGGGGTGTTGGGTTAGGGGCTGGGAGGCTTGGGGGTGGGCTAGGGGAGCTAGGAGGAGCATGGAGGAGAGAGCAGCGGAGGGAAGGGGGGGGGCGGAAAGTGGAGTAGGACGGTAGGAGGGAGCCGCTGCGGGGGTCGTGCTGTCTATCTATGATTGTTGCTAGCCTGTGCCGGCCCCCGCAGTCAGTACTGCTGTGCCCGTACCCTCCGCCCTCCTTGACGCCCCGCCCCCCCCCTCCCGCCCCGCCCCCACCCTCCTGCCTACGTGCCACCCACACAGTCCGGCTGGTGGGACAACAACCAGGAGCGCGGACTGAACTGGGAGCACACGCAGGACGAGGTGCGGTCTTGCGTGTTGGGCTGTATATTCGGAGGGCGGACTGGAGGTTCTGAGTGCAGTGCTGGGCAGTCGTTTTACATGCCAGGGACGTGCGTCAGGCCAGAGCCGTCACGCTACTATATCGCACTCGGTTACACGCCTTTGCACAGCTCACCACCGTCTGACCCCCGCTCCGTCGTCCCCCAAACCCGCAACGTGCCCTCATCCAAATGCGCAACCCACCCACCCCCCTCCCCTCCCCCAAACGCCCCATCCATGCAGGTGGGCGCGCACATGCTTGCGCTGTTCGCCGCCGCCAACGGCCTGCGCGCGCGCTTCCCGGCGCTGCGCCGCGGCTGGGCCAACATCCTGCACGAGGTGGGGTTGGGGTTGTGAGCGTGTTTTGGGGGGAGGGGGGCGGTGCTTGGGGTGCCGTGCTAAGGGGGCTGTCGGGGTGCAGTTGAGGGCGGGGGCGAGGGCGGAGGAGAGGCAGGAAGGAAGGCAGCATCAGCCGGGGGCGGCAGCAGGAAACAACAGGGGCGCAGTTGGGGTCGGTTGGGTACAGGTCGTGCAGTTGCGGTTCGTGCGAGCGGTTGTGCTTTCGTGCAAGGCGAGTCCTAAGTACACGGCGATCCACCCTTCCATCCATCAAGGGAATGGGCCCCCGACCCCTGCGGGACCGAGTGTGCGCAGGCGACACGTGGAAACCCCACGTCCTTACAGAACGCACCCCGCCCCTTACCTGCACAATACCTGCAACCCATCCCAACACCACCACCACCCACCCGCCCATGCCCCATGCATGCATGCATGCATGCACGCACGCACGCAAACCTACACCCACAACCGCCCCCTCAACCAACCGTCCCTGCCCAACTGCCCAACCGCCAACCGCCGCAGGACCGCGCCAACGGCGTGGTGGCGTTCGAGCGCGTCATCGAGGGCGAGACGCGGCTGGTGTGCGTCATCAACGCCGGCCGCCGCCTCTGGACCGGCAGCGACTACGGCGTGTGGGTGGGGCACGCGGAGGGGCGGCTGGAGGAGGTCCTGAACTCGCAGGTGCGTGCGTGCGGTGTGCGGGTGTGAGGGCGTCGCGCAGGGCGTGGGCGGGGGGGGGAGGGTGGGCTTCCGTTCAGCTAGCTCCCTACCTCTCCCGCTCTCTCTATCTCTCTCCATCTCCCTCTCTCCCTCCGTCTCGCCCGCTCTCTCTCTCATCCCCTGCCCCACCTCTCCTTCCCTCTCGCATTTCCCTCTCTTCAACCACACACACACACGCCCACACACACACACACACACACACACACACACACACACACACACACACACACACACACACACACACACATACACACATTGCGAACGCGGCGCACTGTTTGCTTGTCGCATGACGCACGCACAGTGTCGACCCTTTCCCTTGTGCTTTTCTAACACACACATTGTCCTATGTCTGCTGTTCTCTCCCTTGTGATCTCTAACACACACACACGCACGCACGCAGTCGCCGGAGTTCGGCGGCAACGTGGAGGCCCCCAGCGGCCTGTCCAACGAGCCGCGCCCCATCTACGATGGCAAGATCTGGATCAACCTGCCGCAGCAGGCCACGCTCATCTTCCAGCACATGCTGTGAGGAGGAGGGGAGCGGAGGAGGGACAGTGAGCGAGGGGGTGTTGGCGGTGGTGTCGAGGGCAGCAGGGAGGCAGGGTAGGCGGAGGAGGTGGCGGCGGCGAGGTAATGAGAGAGCGGGCCGTCCCATCATCCCATGTGAGCCCCTTGGGACGTGGTGGTGGCGGCGACAGTTAGGCAGGTGACCGTTGAGACGGTTATCAGACTGTTATGCGTGCCAGATTGACTGGCTAGTTTTGTGTGTGTGCGCGTTGAATGAGATATGTTGGGCATTCCGTGAAGGTGACACCCAGTGGTGGGAACTATGGGTGGTTTTGACTTGACTTCATGTTGAGTACGCTCCGTCGTGGATGGCGGGCTTAAGTATTACGCACTTGCATGTGAGGCCAGACTTTATGCGCGTTTTTGGTTATGAAGAAAGCATGAGGGCCTGTCATGCGGCAAGTTTCCAGCAGTTTTGTGTATAGGCGAAGGAGAGGTAAGTTTTGTGTGGAGCTCCGGGCTGACTTACGGGCCGGCAAACGGGGGGGCGCAACGGCCTGATGCAGACCAACCCGGTCTTCTACACGGGCCGCTTCCCCCACGATCAGTGTGGGAAGTGGAGCCACGTCGCGAGGGCGGTCGGGAAGAAGGACGGGAAGGATGTTGGCGCGGTTGCAAGAAGGCAATCGACATCAGCATGAAGAAGCGGGGCCTGGTGGAGGTCATTGACCTATGCGACAGTGACTGGGTATAGTGGCAGGGTGGACACGGCGCCTGTGTTGTGCACCGTTGTACATGGAGCATTGGCAGTGGTGTACACATGTGCCTGACCGGTGTCTAGAGTTTGTGGCATGCGCGTGCCCCTGCCTACAATAGCATGCTGTGTTTGTTTGCGATGCATTGTACAGAGAACAAATGAGAAACCCGCCGGTTGGCATCCTAGCCGGCAAGAGCGGATGCCGGTGCGGGCAGCAGTGCGCACCACACTCGGTTGACATATTGGCTTTGAACCTTTGTAAGACCTGTGTGACATGAAGCGGCCACACGCGATGGGGGGGAAGGGGGCATGCGCTGGGGGCTTGCGAAGTGGCCAGGCGCAGCGATGGTTGGCAGGGACTGGCGGAGACGGAGGATGTCTGGGGGCGTGTGCAGCATTTGTTTTCCCGGATTGCGCATGCGCGCGCAGGACGCGGCTAAACATTGCGCACTATACTTTTTGTTAAATACGAGCATACATTTGGCTGGAACGGATTGGCGCTGTGGGCGCAAAAGAAACGCACTGCCAAATTGCGACACTCAAGCCCCCAGCGTAAATTCAAGCACTGGCCATCATGATGTATTCTGTATGGCCTTAAAATTTGCGTGTTGGGTTGGGCCAGCCTGAGGACCCAACTTCTGCCGTCGGGAGCCAGAATTAACGACTCGGCCGTTCCATTCCTGCGGGCCACTGGCTAGCCAGGCTAGCCTCGGGCAACCACAGTCAAACTGAATCAGGTATGTTGAAACGATGTACCAGGTGCGCGCCAGCGGCGGGCATTCGCGTGTGCTGAAACCCTTGCTTGACGTGGCACACGCTGGGTCCTGGGCCTACCAAGCCCCGAGCCGCGAATGGCTAACGGTGCACCGAGGGCCGCACCCGCACGCGAAGCGCAGCACTTTCTTTCCATGTATCCATGTATGTCCACGCGTCCCTTCTGTCTCGTGCAGGAACGGACCAAGCGGCCCTGTAGTACGGTGGCCATGGCGGACGACCCCGCCGGACCTGGCCCCGCAAGCGGCGGCAGCAGGGCCGACCCCCCATCGGGCGCCTCCGTGGGTGTTTCCTATGTCACGTCCGCCGCTGGCACCTCCGCCTCGCATTTTCCGCTGTTGTCGCTGCCCGATGACGTCATCGCGGGTGTGATGCGGTGCTTGGGCGCCGCCCAGGCGCTGGCCCTGGCTGTCTGCTGCCGCCGGCTGCTGGTGGGGCCGGGGGCGGAGGACGTGCTGGTGTGGCGCCACTTCTGTGAGCGGGCGTTGCTAGGGCTGGAGCTGGAGGAAGAGGAGCAGGAGGAGGAGGAGCAGGAGCGGAAACGGGAGCAGGAGCAGGAGCAGCAGGAGGAGGGCCCGGGGTCTGGGAAGCGAGCTGCCGGGAGGGCCGGGGGAGGAGGTGGAGGTGGAGGCAGAGGCGGAGGCCCGGGAGCGGGGCGCGCCGCCACGGGCCGGCAGCTGCCTCCAGAGATGCTGGACCTACAGGTGGGTGCGTCACTGGACTGTGGGGGGTGTACCGTGGGTGGCTCTGTGGGGTGTGAATGCAAGTGAAGGTTCAGAGGAAGGAGGAAAGGAAGGAGGGGAGAGAACATGGGCCTTGGGAGGGGTCTGCCGGCCGCTCATGCGCTTCTTGTTCGTAGGGCTAATGGTCTATTTGACAGGGCCAGCCGCATAGTACAGGAATTGCTACGTGCAGACACTACACGTTGTGTGCACCCGCTTCCGCAACCCCCTCCTCACCCCCTGTTCCCCGACCCTTGGGGGACACCCAGTCACCCACCACCACCACCACCGCCACCACCACCATCGCCACCATCGCCACCACCGACCACCCTGCGCTACGCACCTACACACCTACACACCCACGCACCCACGCACCCCCACACGTATACCTCACAGGCATGGGCCGCCCCCAGCTACCGGGCGCTGTACTGCCGGCTGCTGCGCCCCTACGCAGGACTGGCCACGGGCGGCCCATGGGTCAGCGGGTGCGTGCACGGGTGTGTGTGGGAGATGGGGCAGGGTAGTTCATTCCAGAAACCAAAGGGGCGGGGCGGGGTGGGTAGGGGGAAGGGGAGGAGGCAGGGGAAGGTCGCGTGCTCACTCAGGTGCGTGTGGATGGGTGCGTGTTGGAAGGGAGTGAGTGGACCTACAAAGCTAGGGCACGCATCCCTTCGCTGACGGATTGCCGTTCCTACCTCCTATTTCCAACCCCTACGTCCGCCCCTGCGTCCATCCTTACTTCCACCCGTACTGCTCCGTACCATCCCCTACTTCATCCCGCAGTGTGCAGCCGCTGGGGTCGCTGCTGGTGGTGACGGCCGCGCCGCCCGCCCTGACCGGCCGGCTGGTGTGCTGCACCCACCTGGGCGAGGCCGGCGTCAGCGCCGTGCCCGTCTTCACCGTCGGCTTCGACCAGCAGCAGGGCGGCAGCAGCGCCAGCAGCAGCAGCAGCAGCAGCAGCAGTAGCAGGGGCGGCGGATGCCCTGGCAGTGGCAGTGGCAGCAGTAGCAGTGGCAGTAGCGGCGGCCAGCAGGGAGACGCGCTGGTTGTGGTGCGCTGCCTGCGGGGCCGGAACTCCTACGCGGTGCGTGGATCACATGCCATCTGCTGTCCTTTCACACGCCAACGTCCGCACACATCTAAAAATGCCGCGACGTCGCTTTGCCATCGATCGCGACCCTGCACACCTTGTTTCTTGCTGTCTCCCTCTTTCGTTACACTGCAAAAATGGGGGAAGGGGCTAGTTTATTCCAGGTACCAAAGCGACCATTGCAATGGGGGGAGGGGGGGTTGTGGTTACCAGCCCAAACTAAACCAAGCTAAAGGGGTGTGTGTTGCCAGGTGATGTCCGCTCAGACTCAGGCCCTCACACGCACCCTCTGTCGTCTCTGATCCTGATCGCACACTTCATTGTCGACCACGCGGCAACCTCCCAGCGCCCCGCCCCCTACCCTGTGCCCCCTTGCCCCTTGTGTGTGCGTGATGCTTGGCCATTGGTTTCGCACAGGCCTTGCTGAATCGGTTGTTTGGAGAAGACGCGCGGGTGGCGGGCCGCGGCCGGCAGCAGCAGCAGGAACAGCAGCAGGAGCCGCACCCCGCCCGGCTGCAGCTGCGGACGACGCCGCTGCCGCCGGCCCCGCTGCCGCGGCCGGGGCGGCTGGTGCAGGAGGAGGAGGAAGAGGAGGAAGAGGCGGAGGCTGAGGAGGAAGAGGAAGCGGAGGAGGATAACGAGGAGGCTGAGGAGGAAGAGGAAGCGGAGGAGGATAACGAGGAGGAGGAAGAGGAGGAAGAGGAAGAGGAGGAGGGGGGCGAGCTGCAAGGGGAGGAGTCGGAGGAATGGGTGGACGCGGAGGAGGAGCCGGTGGTGCGTGGCCACACGATGCCAGCAGAGGACCAGGCACAGCAGGGGCCGGGTGCGCAGCAGCCGTCCAGTGCGGCAGCACCAACAATGGCAGCCGTAGCAACAGCAGACGCAACGGCCGCAGACGCGACGGCTGCAGCAGGCGCTCCTGCTGCTGCTGCTCCTGTTCCTGCGGCTGTGGCGGCGACTGCGGCGGCAGCGGCGGCGGCGACAGTTGCGGTCAAGCCCGTTGAGGGGCTGGGCCGACGTCGGCCTAAGCCAGCTGCGCGGCTGCATGGCTTCCGCTTCTCATGCAGGTAGCTAGCGGGCTGAGCAGTGGGCCTGAGGGAGGCCCGGGGGAGGCCCGGGGGGTGGGGGGTGGGGTGGGCAGCTTGAGACCCCGAGCACAGATAGGGGCGTTTGGCACGTTGGCGTTTGGGGAGCGTTGCGGCAATGAAGGGCTGGTCATGCAGGCGGGGCTCGTGCGTGCAGTTGTATGTGCTACTGAGAAAGCGCAAGGATTGAGATTGTCACGACACACACGGCCTAGCCGCGCGGCATACCGTATGGTGCGTGCTTCCTCTCAATTATCCCGCCCTCCCTCCCCCCTACCTGTACGCCATACAGCATGCCTAACACTGCTACCCGCCCACATTGCCGCCCTCCTGCCGTTGCCCTCCCCCCACGCGGACCTCGGTCGGATGTTTTGGGCGACGGGGAGCTATGATTCGGGACCGGGCCATTGTCGAGTGTCCTCCGTTTTCAGCATAGGCAACGCTCGTCTCCTCGCTCTTTTGCATGTTTATGGTCTTTTATTGGGCTGGTACCTACAACCCCACCCCATCCCACCCCACCCCCCGCGCGTGTGCACCCATGCACGTGCAGCTGCAACTGCGCCCACCTGGAGACGGAGGCGGTGAGCCGCTGGGACCCCAGCGACCACAGCCCCCTGCCCGAGCACCTGCTGCTGCCGCCGCTGAGGCCCGCGCCCGCCGCAGTAGCTTCGGGCCGAGGCAGAGCCGCAGGAGCGGCGGCAGCAGCAGCAGCAGCAGCAGCAGCAGCGGGCAACGCGGCGGCATCAAGTACCGCCCGTGGTGCCATAGGCAGTGGCCGTGGTGGCGGCTCAGGCTCAGGCTCAGGCTCAGGCGCCGGTGGAAGTGGAGGTGGCGGTGGCGAGTGGCGGCTGGATCTGGACCTGCGGGCCAGCCACGGGGCGCACGAGCGGGCGCGGCAGGTGACGTGGACGCTGCAGACGCTGACGGTGGGGCTGCGGGCGCCCATGGCGGCTGCCACCGGGTTCAGGTGGGTGGATAGGTCGGTGGGCGGGTGGGTGGATGGGCAGGTGGTTCATTGCAGTGCCAATTTGACCGTGGGTGGGTGCGGTGGCTGGGTGGCTGGGAGGTGGTGGGTGCGGCGGGCGGGGGTTCAGGCGGCGCCTTTCTGTCGTGTGTGGCTGGTATTTTGGCTGAGGAGGCGAGCGAGCGAGCGAGGTGACTGTGAGCTGTGAAGGTGTTGGGTGAAGACCGTTGGGCTCGGAGCGGCCGCTACGTGGCCGTCCTGCTCTCCACGCACTACCCCACCCCACCCCACCCCACCCCACCCCTCTTTTGCCACCTGAGCTCGTGTGTGCATAGTCTGTGCTGTCTACTTCCTTTTTCCTTCTACCGCCGCGCCTCGGCCCCTTCACTGTGCCTTGCCCTTTCACATGTCACGCTTCTGGCCCGGCGCGTGCTACCTGGCGTCGGGGCTGCTTTCCTGGTCGCCAGGTAAGTCGTGGTGTTTGCCCTGCTGCCTGTACGTGACGTCTCTGTGTCTGGCCGCCGAGCTCGGGTGGCATTTCTAGTCGCCGGCGCACTCCACACGTCTTCTTCGACTGCTTCAACCTAACGAGTATTTCGTTGTATTACCGTAATTGCATTATTCAACTCCGCTTCCTTTAGATTGGTTTAGTTTGGGCTGGTAACCACAACCCACCCCACCCCACCCCACCCCACCCCACCCCGCTCTCCGCCTCCCTCACCGCAGGCGGCTGGACATGGGTCTGGACGCCGCGGACGTCGCGCTGGCAGCAGCCGCCGCCAAGCCGCCGACCAGTCCACCACCGCCGCCGCCCGCACATGCCGGCCCCGCCCCCGCTGGCGCCGGCGCCGGCGCGGCTGCAGCTGCTGTGGAGGACGGGGCTGCTGCGGGCCCTGCTGCAGCGGAGGCGCCTGCAGGCCTAGCCGAGGGTCCAGCAGACGCAGGCGCCGCCCCAGTGCCAGTGCCAGTGCCGCCACAGCCGTCGCCCCTGCCGCTGCTACAGCCACCGCTACAGCCGCCGCGGCACCCCCTTGAGGGGCTGTGGCGCGGCTCCTACGGCGCGCACGGCATCGAGGTGGTGGCGGTGAAGCGCGCGGGGCCGGCCCTGTTGCTGGGCCGCAAGATCACAGGTGAGGGGATGGGTGCATAGCCATTCATGTGGACGGTAGGGGGGGTTGTTCATTCCACAAACCAAAGCGACCATTGCAACCCAAAAACCCAGAACCCAGGGGGGGATGAAAGAGACAAGTGGTGCTAGGGAAGGGCCAGCGCATTCTTCTGCGCCCTCACCAAGCCCTCTCCCTCACACTCTCCTCCACTCTGTCACCCCCTGCCATCGCTGCTGCCACTGCGGCCAGGCGACGCCAACGTGCCGGCTGGCCAGCACTCGTTCCGTGTCTTCCTGGACAGACCCGGCCGGACCAAGGTACGGCGATGCGGTGCGGTGCGGTGGCGGTGGCGGTGGCGGTGGCGGTGGCGGCGCGCTGTTGTGCTGTGTGGGGCTGTGGCATGTGGTACGGTCATACGGTGCGGTGTGGTGTGCCGAGGCCAAGGATCCATCGCGAAGCTCACCACTTGCTCGTAACCGTAACCGCTGCTGCCGCTGCTGCCGCTGCTGCCTGCGACTTCTGGCCTCGTCCCCAGCAAAATAATGGACTTCCCTGTCGTCTGCCGGCTCCCTGCTTGTCGGCATCGCGCCACGGGCTCCTCCCGCTAATGCTCCTCCACCTCCTGTTCCTGTTCCTGCACCAACCACCACCTGCACCAACCACCACCTGCACCAACCACCACCTGCACCAACCACCACCTGCACCAACCGCCACCACCTGCGCATGATGCGACTGCCAGGGCTCGCAGCGCGGCCGGCGCTTCACGCTGCCGCCCGACTACGTGTCGCGTGTGGACCTGGACGCCGACCTGCTGGGCGACATCATCATCGCCGTGGCGGCGCCGCCGCACGACGACGACGGCGCGGCGCATCCTGCCGCCCACGGCCCCGGGCCAGCAGAGGGCGGCGCCGCAGGTGTGTATGTGTGTGCGTGCGTGTGTGCGTGTGTCGTCCACCTAAGGGGTGCCTGAAGTGGCCCGGCGACCGAATGACCAACTCTGCCCAAAAGTATACGAAAGCTACACGCCCCAAATCATACAAAATCCAGCAGTTCCCCATAGCTCCTTACAGCTCCCTGCAGCTCCCAGGGAAGTGTAGGATTGCGTGTAGCGTTCACAGAGTCGGGTCAAAACAATGCGATTGGCCCGTGTGTCGTGTACTCCCCCAGAATTTGCTCGCTCGAGAACCCGCCATTCATTTTGCAAGTCCCTGTAATGTCGGTCTGTTCCCAACCGTCCCTCACCCGCCCTTTTACCTGCGCCCGCACCCGCCCGCCCGCCCTGCACCAACACACGTACACGGTCTGCATATTCCCCTATCCCGTGATAATTGACACACGCATACACGCACACGTGTCTCCCACCAGCAGGCGGCGCGGCGGCCGCCGGGCGCGCGGGGCGCGGGACCGGGTCCCGGGCAGCAGGCGGCGGCGACAGGGGCCAGCAGCGGCAGCAGCAGCCGGAGCCTGTGCTGGTGGCGGAGGCGTACGCGGCGGAGGGGCAGGTAAGGGGAGGGGCGGCGCGGGTGGTCCCAGTCCTATGTCTCCCAACCCCCAACCCAATGCAGAGCACCATGGCTGCACCACTCCACTCAGTCCCGACCCACATTACCCGCATGCCGCGAACCGCGCCCTCTCTCCGAGCCGTCAGCCCGCCCATTGGTCCCATCGCCCCGCCGCCGCCACCTACCCCTGGTCACTCGCCCTCGACCCGCTACCCCCGACCCTTCCTCTCCGCTCGCCCGCCCTCCCTCCCTCCTCCCTCTCTCACTCACCCACCCACCCGCACGCCCACCAGGTGGCGGGCACCGGCTTCATGGCGCCCGCCTGGATCGAGGCGGAGCTGGTGGTCCTGGGCGAGCACACGCTGGGGCTGCTGTGGCACGGCCTGCGCAGCTTCTCGGCGCTGCGCCGCATGCGCCTACCTGCTGTAGTGTAGCAGTGTAGCGGATGCCGGCCGGCCGGCGAGCGTGTACGTATGTGCGGCTGCTGCTGATGCAGCCGCGGCTGTAGCAGCAGCTGCAGCTGCAGCAGATGTAGTTGGCTATGTACTGGGCTAGTGTGAGGCAACCGGTGAGGTGGATGTCAGTGCGGCGGCAAGGCGCCTGGTTGGGATCGGGGGAAGCTGTTTGCTTAGAACATTATTGCGAGAGGCCATGTTGTAGGGCGTGTTCAGTTGGCAAAAATGCTCAGACATGTGGTTGGCCCGCGGGAGGGCAGTTGCCCAGGGGCTCTGTTGACACGTACCCGCATGCCCTCATGCACGAGCTTGGGCCTCGCGACAATCGCTGTTATCGCTATCGTTGCGATAGCGTTGCTCACTTTGTGCCCTGTCCCCTGTCGATACTTCGGATAACCGCGCGAGACATCTGTTCTGTATTCCACAGTTTACCGCTCTAGCAATCTCTGGTTCTGTGCATCATATCGCTTACATAGCATATTTGTAAATCAACTTGCCTTACCTCGCAAAGGACTCCGCAAAGGCCTGACACATTCCAACCGAGGTCCGCTGCAGCCTTCTTTCATGCTGTATGTCAATAAAGAATGCTTACTACTTGAATCCTCGCTAGCTTAGACGTCAGCGGGCGAAGCCCAGGCCAAACCATGGAGGCCGTGAGCCGCTGCCGGGTGGTGTCCCGCGAGGACCACACGCCGCCCTGCTTCAAGAGGCTGAGCCTGAAGCGCCTCCAGGTTGGCAGTCGAAATGAAGGGGAAGGGATTGGCGAGCGAGTGGGGAAGCGGTCTCAGGGCGCCTCGGGGAGGGAGGGTGGGTTGGGGGGAAGATATCGTCTGCACCCACGTCTGCACCTACAGGACATGCCACCCAAGATGCGGGACACTATGTATGTCTTGCTAGCTGCCTCTCCTCATTCTTGCCTGAATTGTTGGATGGGGCACAAACGTATGTCTGATTAACATGCACATGTTACACTGTGTGGTTGCGCCCTTGCGTGCGCCGCCTTCGCACGCCGCTGCCACACCTCGCCAGTTTGAGGACCCCAGCGGCAGGTGCGACCTCAGCGAAAGCAATGGCCTTGCTGCTCTAGGAACAAGTGCCAGCCGGTCCCTGCAGTCGCCACCGCCCCATGGCAAGAAGCGAACCCCCCTGAGAAGCTGTGATGTGTAACTTACTTTCCTTGACTTGTGCCTGTCCTCATCCACTCCCAGGCGCTTTGCATGGGAGACGGTGGAGCGAACCACGCGCGCCGCCCCGGCCGCACCGGCACATGCACACGACTCTAAAGGGCAGCGGGAGCAATCCGCTCAGGGCGGAGCAGAGGCGGCAGTAGCAGCGGCATCAGCAGCGGCGGCGGCGGCGGGAGGGTGTGGCGAGCCGCCATGTGACGGCGTGGCTATCCTAGCCAAGGTAGGCAAGCACCGTCGAGCGGGCCTGGGACCGCCTGGCGCCTAGCCTGGGGTTGACAGCCCGCCGGCGTGTGCCCAATGCTTTGGTGCCCAAGAACGTTCGCCTCCTGCCATCGATTGCAGTCTGTAAACGTGCAATTCACAGGTGTCGCCAACCGCGCCAGGCGGCGCGGTGCAGGTGCCCGTGGTGGTGCAGTACCGGCCGCCGCTGGATGGGCTGGTGGTCGAGGTGGGCGCCAGAGGCAACGGGGGGGGGGGGGAAGGGGCGAGGGGAAGGGGCGAGGGGGGGCGAGGGGGGTAGCTCATTCCAAGGGGGCGGGGGAGGCGGGGGGATGGGGCGGACGTGGGATTGGGGAGGAGGAGGAGGGGCATGTATGGGGGGGGCATGTGATGGTGACTGGGCTGCAGAGGCGAGGTGTGGGCAGGACGGAGGGGCAGGTAGCGTGGTGGAAGGTTGGCAGAGAGGAAGCGGGGGCAGAGAGGAAGCGGGGGCAGTAGGCGCTCAGCTGCTCAAAGGCGAACCAGCGCCAGCACGCCATCACGCCCTGGGTGCGCACAGGGTCTCACACCCACGGGCTGGGCGTCATCCATGTCAGAGCTGCGAATTAAAGCCTGCCTAACATATGTGTGTTACATTGTCGTCTGTTTCCGCTTCTGCAAAAACTGTGACGTCTGCGGCTGGGCGGCGCAGCTTCCCGCGGGCCTGATCGAGCCGGGACAGAGCGCGGAGCAGACGGCGCTCCGGGAGCTACTGGAGGAGACTGGTGAGGGCGTGAGGGGAGGGGAAGGGAGGGGGTAGCTCATTCCAGAAACCAAAGCTTCTCCATTCCAATTCTTCCCATCAAAGCCATTATCAAAGCCATCGCGGACCCAGCAACGCCGGTGGGGATTGGCAGCTGATTGGTTCAGTGCCTCAATACCGTGGCGTTGTGTGGGGCATGGTCTAGGGGAAGGGCGAAGATTGGTCGGGTGGTTGCCAGCACATGTTGGTTGGCACTGGCGTTACGGTGCAGGCAATATGTATCAGCCACGTGGCCACGGCAAACTCACAGCCGGGCCGGGCCCCTGGGACCCCTGCCTCCTTCGCTTCCACGTACGTATGCTCCCACGTAGGCTACACGGGCAGCCGGGTGGTGTCGGTGTCTCAGCCGCTGGCGGAGAGCGCCGGCATGACCAACTGCTGCTGCAAGGTGAGGAGATGTGGGGGGGGGCAGGGCCGAGGGCGGGCGGACGCGGGGGAACGGCAGGGTGGGCAAGCGAGCGAAGGGAAGGCAAACGAGGCTCGGAAGTGCCCCTGCAATCGATCACTAGTAGGTGCCGAAAAGCTGCCTTTGCTGGCCCCCCACATCCGCGCCCCTTCCACCGAATGTCACACAACCTGGCGCACGCACGCAGCTGGCGGTCGTGGAGGTGGACGGGGCGCACCCCGCCAACGTGCAGCCCACCCCCCGCCTCGAGGCCGAGGCAGGCGAGGTGCTTGCCGTACAGCTGCTGCCGTACGACCGCCTGCTGCCCGCGCTGCTGGAGCTGCGGGCGCAGTACGACACCTACGGCGGCGGCGGCAGCGGCCACTGTATCAGCGACCGCAGCAGCAACAACAGCAACAACAGCAACGGCGGAGGCGGGGGCGGCGGGACCAGTGATGCTGCGCGGATTCAAGGCGGTGGTGGTGGCAGCGGCAACGGCAGCGGCGGCGGCATGCGCTGCACCATTGACTCACGCCTGTATGCGCTGGCGCTAGGGCTGCAGCTAGGCAGGCAGGGGGCGAAGGCGGGGCCGGAGGCAGCCCCGCAGAAAGCAGCTAGCGCCGCCGCAGCAGAAGCGGCAGCGGTACCAGCAGCCGGGGATGCAGCGGCTGCTGCTGCTGCTGCTGCCACAGGCGCGGCCGCTACCGGCGACACAAGCAGCGACAGTAGCACCCAGCCCGTGCACGGGCCCGGGCCTCAGCAAAGCGGCGGCGGCGGCAGTCGCTCGCCTGGGGGACCGTCGGACTGGCGGCAGGCCTTCCTGGAGCAGCTGGAGGGGCTGAGCGACCACGAGATCCAGGCCATCCTGGCGGACAGCGATCCAGATCCAGAGGGATCCAGCGATGCGGGCCTGGATCCGGATTACAATGACGCCTGCGACCCGCACCTCCACGCGGCCGGTCCGGGTGCCGCGGGCGCCGCCAGGCGTCACCTTGCGGCGTGGCCGCCGGGCATTACGGCTACTGAGGCCGCGGGCGGCCCCGGCGCGCCCCTTGATATGGATCTGGAACTCGACCTCCTGGGGCTGCGGAATCTGCCCCCGCCAGACCTGGGCTCAGACCCGGATCCGGATCCGGATGTGGACGATTTCCACCGCGGCGGGGAAGCGGGCGGCGGCGGCGGCGGCGGCGGCGGCGGTTCGGTGCTGGTGACGGCGGCCATCTCCCGAGACGGCACCGGTGGACTGGTGGGCGTCGTACAGTACGGCGACCTCGGGGACAACCTGCTGCTGGCGTCATCGTACGGCAGTACCGGCCGCCGCAGCTGCCGTACCACCAGCCAGCACGGGGCCGGCGGCGGCGGCGGCACGGTGGCGGGCTTGAGCGGTGTGGCGGAGCCTGCGCGGCAGGAAGCCGCAGCAGAGGGGCGCTCCGGGGCAGTGGATGCTCCTGCTGCTCCCGCTGCTGACGGCGGTGCAGCCGCAGCCTCAGCCGCAGCCTCAGGGGCGCTGCAGGTGACGCCTGCCTTCGCAATGCCGGCGGCGCTGCTGGCGAGGATGGCGCGCGGCTGTGGTGGTGGCGGCGGGGGCAGCGGCGGAGGCAGTGGCGGAGGCAGTGAGGTGGGCCGGGAGCTGGCGGCGGCAGGCGGCCGGCGGGACAGCGGCGCGGCGGCCTCCACGTCAGCGGCCGCCGCCGCCGCCGCAACCGGCGCGGCGGCCGGGTGGCGGCAGCGGCGCGGCGTTTCAAGTAGCGAGGGCCCGGCGGCAGGGACGGACGCGGCCGAGGGCGGGCGGCGCTTACACGCGCAGCCGCAGCAGCACCAAGGTAGCGACCGCCACAAGAGCCATAAACACAGCCACCGACGCCGGGGCTATCGGCAGCACGGCCAGGACGGTGCCGCTGGTGCCGCTGACGGGGAGGCCGCCGGCGACGGCAGTAGGCCGCCAGGCGGTGGAGGCGACCGGGACGGACCAGGCGACGAGCAGCAGCAGCAGCAGCAGCGGGGCGCGTGGCGGCAGGGCGGTGACCGTGGGGACCGGGGGCGGCCCCCGCGCGGCCCTCCCCACTTCAAGCCTAAGCCCCGCGGCCCGTCCACCGTGGGCGGCGGCAGCCGCGTCAAGGGCTTCGCTGCCAACGCGGTGGGCCGGCCAGAGCGGGACGCCAACGGCGGCTGGCGGCGGCCGCCGCCGCCGCCGCGCAAAAAGCACAACACGCTAGGGCTGCGGGAGGCGTCGGCCGCGCTGGCGGCGCTGTGTGACAGCGGGTCTTGGGCGGCCTGGGCGCGAGCGGAGCCGGCGGCGGCGCTGGGGTGCGGCGGGTTGCTGGCGGCGGGTGCGCTTGCTGCGGCGACGCTGGCGGTGCGCGCGTACTGGTCTGGCGGTAGTGGCGGTGGCGGTGGGCGAAGTTAGAAGGCAGGTGCAGCGAGGCGTGGGCGTTTTGATTCGGGCCTGAGTAGTAGGGCTGTTGCAAAGTTTATGGGCACGATAGTCCCTGGTGAAGGATCATTGCGACGTCTGCTGCTGTGATGTTGATCAAATTGATTGTGGACTGGGGTGCCGCACGTAGGGCCCATACCGTACATTTCCGTGCGTGTCCGTTTCTGTACTTTCAACGGCCACTAGCGGCCACTCACGGAGGAACACGTGCTTAAGTAGTGCGTTCCACTCCCCATATGTTCTTGAGATTGTGAACAGGTGCGTTCAGACAACTAGCACAAGGGCTGTGCATGCATGCACGGCACGCCAAAGCCACGCCCCCCGCCGGGGAGAGGGCCTCGCCAAAGCCGCGGCGCACAACAGCACCACACCGCCACCAGCTCGCCATAGTCCCTCGCGCGCCCACCCCGCGGTGAACAGTAGTGATGAGGTGCCGGGGAACTAACAGCAGGCACGCACGGGCACAGCTAGGGCACCGCATCATTCACACTCATACGTACAGCATGGGGAAGACAAGCCGCACGGCACGGCGGTAGTAGCCATCAAGCCATCAAGCCACCCAGTTACTACTAGGTTGAGGTGCCTCCAACCAAGCAACTACAAGGGCGCGCTCGGTCCGTCATTATCATCATGCATGCATCCAGGGGTGCATGCATCAATCAGGCCGCGATGCCCAGCGTGCCGGGCACGTCCACGCGGCCATTCGTTGCCCAGGCAGGTACAGGCGCTGCTGTCGCCCCGCCCGCCGCCGGGCAGCAGCGCGCGAGCGCCAGCGCCAGCGCCAGCGCCAGCGCGAGCGCCAGCACCAGCACCAGCGCCAGCGCCAGCGCCAGCGCCAGCGCCAGCACCAGCGCCAGCGCCAGCACCAGCGCCAGCGCCAGCACCAGCACCAGCACCAGCGCCAGCGCCAGCGCCAGCGCCAGCGCCAGCGCGGTCTCACTTGATGCGGCCCCACGGACACCACGGACTGCGGCGCGCCGGGCTGGGGCGGGAGTGCGGGACCGCGGGAGCACAGCGCCACGCAGGCGCGCCGTGCAGGCACGCCTACTGGCGCTGGCTGGCTGGATGTACGGATGGCGGCCGGCGGCGACGCCTGCACGCGTGCGCCAGACGTAGCTAGGGGATTGGTGATGCACGTGGGGGTAACGGGGTATGGGCGATGGAGGAGCCCGACACATTGAGGCGTTACGGTCGGGTGTGATGCATGCAAGAGGTAGGTGAAGGCCAGGGAAGGACGACCGCCTCCTAGCTTGGATGGTGCGGGTAGAGGACTCGCATACGGTGAAGTTGGGGCAGATGGATATGTGGCAGCAACCCTCGTGCGACGACACGCACACGCTGCAGACGCGCTCTGCTGCAGCTCGTGAGGGGGCATCCCGCATGCGGGATCCATCGCACTGTGCGACTTAGCACCGCGCTTTGGCCCGGCCCGGGACGAAGTGCTGGCAGCCTCGATTACTTACTCCTCGCTACACATCTTGTTTGCCATGCATGTACCGTAATGCTGGTGAGCGTACGCCGCACGTACAACCCTGCCCCCCAACCGCCGGCCGCGCGCGCGCCTGACTCCGTTTCCCGCGCACACGCTCTCGCCCGAAACCGTACATGGCTTCACGGTGATGACCACCATGCTACAAAGCCTATCTAGCGGTGCCTGATCCGCGCACTCTGCTACCGTGTCCGTCACCCCAAGGAGCTGCTGCTGCTGCCACCACGCTCACTCCCGGTGCCATCCCCGCCACCACCACCACTACCGCCACCACCACCACCACTATCGCTGCCGCTCCCAGCCATCACCAGCTGCGCCCGCAGCCGCGCCAGCACCGCGCCAAAGGGCCGCCCAGGGGTGGCGGCGTCCCGCGCCTCCGCCTCCGCCACCGCCTCCAGCGCCTCCTGCCGCCGCCCCGACGCCGCCAGGGCGTTGGCCCGCCCGAACGCGACCACCGCCTGGCCGCGCCACAGCGCGTCGGCGGCGGCGTAGGCCTCGGCCGCCTCGCTGAACTTGCCCTGGGTGCGTGAGGTGGGCGTGGAGCGGCAGCATCAGGCGGAGGTGTTAGACAGGCAGTCAGTCAAGGCAGTGCACCACAGTGTAAATCCTTCCGCCCGACCACAGCTAGGCAGGATGTACACACCCTTGTAGACCGAGAAGGCAAACGAGGGATCCACTACCTATCGATTTACCGCATCTACGGTATCATCCCTGCCACGTGCTGCGCGTCGCCTCCCTCCCCCTGCTGCGCGTCATCCCGCAGGTCCTTATATGCTTCCCAGCAGCACCTGTCGTCCTCCCCCTCCCCCTCCCCCCGGTTTAGAATGGGCTGGTATTTACAACTCCCCCCCTTCCCCCCGCAGCCTCGCCATCTACCCCCATCCAGCCAATCTCACCACCACCACCCTTCATGTTTGTCCACTGCTTACCCGTACACAGGGTACATGCACAACGCCTCCTGCTCCCCATGTACCGTATCGACAGCCCCCACGCAGTCGGAAACTGGAATGACACACACCTCAACCCACCTCACCCACCTCAACCCACCCACCTCAACCCCTCAACAACCCACCTGCGAGTGCAGGGCGCTGGCCACGCAGTACAGCGCCTGCCCGCGCTCCGGCCCCTCGGGCGACAGCTGGGCGGCGGCGCGGTAGGCGGCCTCAGCCTCTGGCCAGGCGCCTGAGGCGGTGCGTGTTGTGGTTGAGTGCCAGGGCTTGTTGGCAATTACATATCAGCAGGCGTGGCAGTATAAAGTCAGCAGGTAGCGATGCGGGGTCGCGCAGGTGTTATATGCTGTGTACCTGTGTACCGCCCGCCCACCCACCCACCCACCCGCCCGCCCGCCCACCCACCCACCCGCCCGCCCGCCCGCCCACCCACCCACCCACCCACCCACCCACCCACCCACCCACCCACCCACCCACCCACCCACCCACCCACCCACCCACCCACCCACCCACCCACCCACCCACCTGCCCACCCACCCACCCACCCACCCACCCACCCACCCACCCACCCACCCACCCACCCACCCACCCACCCACCCACCCACCCACCCACCCACCCACCCACCCACCCACCCACCACCCACCCACCACCCACCCACCCCCCACCCCCCTGTGAGCGAGTGCACCTGCCCCATGGAGTAGTGCGCCCGCACGTGCCCCGGCGCCAGCAGCACCGCCTTGCGGAAGCAGTGCAGCGCGCCCGGGTAGCTGGCAGGCATGCAGGCAGGCAGGCAGGCAGGCAGGCAGGCGGCAGGTGCGGGTGGGGGTGGGGGTGCGGGTGCGGGTGTGGCCGAGGCAGGGAGGGGCAGTTGAGGGAGGCAGTGGGCAGCGCGCGTGTGCCGAGGAGGAGCGGAGAACGATAGATAGAGAAGAAAGTAAGCGATGGAAAGAAATCCCGCATGTAGGGGGGGCACGAAGGTTTGGGTTTGGATTCGTATGGCAAGATAGGCAACATGGCCCCAAGTGTGCCCTTGCGCCTGGCTGCCCAGCCCCTACGACCCCCTCTCACCATCCCTCGCAGCCGCCCCCGCCCCATGCACCCCCACCCCACCCCACCCCCCACCCTACAACACACCACTAACATCCGCCACTGGTGGTACCGGCATGGCGGTATGACGGGCTCAGGGCGGGGGATGGGTTTCGCTCCGGCGGCGGGACACCGCGGCGCCGGTTTCCGCCGAAACCTTCTACTACGGGTACCGCCAGGTGACGTCTTCCGTTCTCAAAGACCCCCCCCCCCCACACACACCCCCACTCCCACACACCCCACACCCCACACACCCCACTCCCACACCCCCCACTCCCACTCACTGCTGCCGTGCCGACAGCTGCGCGCCCATGATGACCAGGACGTTGGGGTCAGACGTCTCCGCCACCCGCGCCACCAGCTCGGTAGGGAGGTCGGCATAGGACCGCCCCGCGGCCGTAGCGGCTGTAGCGCCAGTGGCGGCTGTGGCTGTAGCAGGGCCGGCGGCGGGGGCGGGGGCGGCTGCGCCGCCCTGCTGTCCCGGGTTGAGCTTGAGCCAGGTGCGCAGTGTGGGGTTGCGCAGCGCCGTCTGGGGTGTACGTGGCGGTGTGGCGGTGTGGCGGCAGGGAGGCGACAAGGCAGCTACAGCTTCCAAAGCAGCAGCCAAACAGCAACAGCAACAGCCTCTTCACCGGTCGCCACACCCGGTCCACCACGCCTCCTCCTCAACCCCTCTTGCCAACACCCCTAGCTACCCCGTTACTCCCAGGAGCCATCACCACCCACCCACCCACCTGCAGCCCCAGCGTGAAGCCGGCGCTGGTGGCCCAGTGCAGCAGCACGCCGTGCGCCATCTGCGCCTTGAGGTACAGGTTGGCGGTGGCCAGGCAGTACAGCAGCGGCGGGAGGGAGTGCAGCAGCGCGCCTGGGCACACGCATGGGTGGGGATGGGGATGGGGGGGAGACAGGGCGAGGAGAGGGCCGCGGTAAGGGAGGCGGGGAGGCGGGGAGATGTGAAGATACGAGGGGCGGGGAGGGAGGTGCGGTGGGTCAGTCGGCAAGCCGTGGCATGATAGGCGGACCGGCGAAGAGACTGTCTGCGGAGAGGGCGGACAGAAGATGGCGACGGCGGCGGGCTTCCGTACGCGCCGCAGCTATGCCTTTAAACGCCATGACACATGGCATATCAAGAAAAAGTAAGTAACCCCGCCGCCCTCCATACCCGCCATTCTAACCGGGTACTGCCTTACCCAGCGCCGTTCCGCGGATGTCGGGCGACTGCGCCGCCGCCGCGCCCGCCGCACCAAAGCCCAGCCGCAGCGAGGACATGGTCATGCCGTACACGATGAGCGGCAGTAGCAGGCCGTTGGTGCCCATCGGCAGTAGCACCTCGTTGGCGGCTGTAGCAGCCGCCACCAGGTCGGCTGTAGCTCCCACGCCGGGGAAGCCCCCCACGCCAGCGCTGGCGTAGGCCGTAGCCGCCTCGGTTGCGGCTGCAGCCGCCTCGGCAGCAGCGGCTGTAGCAGCTGCATAGGCCGGGGACGAGGCGTCGACGAAGCCGGCGGCGCCGAATGGGCCGTCAGCGGGAAACACCATCGCTGGCAGGGTGAGGTTGGGGAACCACAGCAGGCCCTCTGATTCCAGGCCGGGCCAGGGTAGCCTGGTATTTGGAGCACACAAGGGAGGGTAAAAGTTGGCGAAAAGAGCGAGAGGCGAGATCAGGCTCCACCCACCTCAGCCCGCCCACATCAGCCCGCCCGCCAACCCGCCAGCCCTCACCCCCCCACCTGCACATGATGCCCAGGGTGGTGCTGACACCCACGAACAGCGGCACCTGCACCAGCGGGTTCACCACCAGCCAGCCGGGGTGCGGCGCGCCCACCTTGGCGCGCAGCAGGTGGAAGTTGGACAGCACGGCCTGGGGGCGGCGGGCAACCGACAACGGACAACGGACAACGGACAGGGCAGGGCAGGACAGGGCAGGGCAGGACATGGGGAAAAGGGTGGTTTAGCGGTTGGGGCGGATGGGGCGGTGCGATAGGAAGCGCGGTTGGCATGCGGACGGCATG
Source organism: Chlamydomonas schloesseri (assembly GCA_016834595.1). NCBI lineage: Eukaryota > Viridiplantae > Chlorophyta > Chlorophyceae > Chlamydomonadales > Chlamydomonadaceae > Chlamydomonas > Chlamydomonas schloesseri. The sequence continues at coordinate 60,007 of JAEHOD010000128.1, read as the reverse complement.
CCCCGTGAAAATCAATTGGCTTTGCCCGCTGTAACCCTGCACCTGCCAGCCCCGCGCCCCCTCACCTGTGACCGCAGTAGCTTGGCCCGCAGGTCCGCTTCTTTCTTCTCAACCGCAGAAGCAGCCGCGGAGCCAGGGCTTGGCCCCACCAGCGCACCGGCCGCCCCATCTCCACCACCGCCTCCAGCACCGGGCACTGACCCTGCCTCCTGTGCTTGCCCGTGCCCCTGTACCTGCCACGTGGCATGCCGCTGCTGCCGGCCCGCCTCGCCCTCCGCCAGCTGCGCCGCCGCCGCCGCCTCCGCCTCCTGGGCGGCCGTCAGCGTCAGGGCCTCCTTGTAGAGCGAGTAGTTGGTGCGGATGATGCGCGCCTGGGGCAGGCCAGGGGAGGGGAGGAGGCGGGTAGTGCAACAAGGGGAGTTTACGGATGGTTTGTTAATCACGTTGGAGACGACCACTCTCCCCTCCACCCCCCAGTCATGATCCAGCATCTCGCCTCCACCCACCCCACCCCACCACAACTGGTTTGCTTTCGTTCCTAGAATGAACTAACCCCCTTCTAGGTTGGTTTAGTTTGCGCTGGTACCCCCCCCCCCGCCGCCTCCAATCACACCATCCCACACCCACACCCACACACCACACACCACACCCACACCCACACCCACACACCACACCCACACCCACACCCACACCCACACCCACACCCACACCCACACCCACACCCACACCCACACACCACACCCACACACCACACACCACACACCGCACGCCACACACCGCACACCTGGCGCATGGACAGCGGCAGCAGCGCCAGCCGCAGCGCCAGCGTCACGGCGGGGATGACGGCGGCCCAGGGCAGGCCGCTGCCCGCGTGCAGCGCCTCATAGCCGTTGGCCAGCTGCTGCACCGCCGCCAGCGCCAGGGAGGGCTCGCCGGGGGAGGCGGCGGCGAAGGAGGAGACGGAGGCGGAGGCCGCCATGGCGGAGGCGGAGGAGGAGGCGAAGGCGGCGGCGGTAGCATCAAAGGCTGAGGCGGAGAGTGGGATGGAGGCTGTGGAGCTGAGGGGCGAGAGGGAGGCCGCGGCGGCCGCAGTGGCTGCGGCTGTGGCTGTGGCTGCGGCTGCGGCCAGCGCTGCGCTGGTGCGGAGTGCGGGCCGGGTGAGGGCGTGGGGCGGCGCAGGTGGCGCCTCACGAGGGGTGTGTGTGTAAAGACTACTGCTGCTGTATTGCCCTGGTTCACTCCGGGGGACGCTGCTGCCGCTGCCGTCGCCTAAGCTCAACGCCGCTGCGTGAAGATGAGACGCGGCGGTGATGTCGTGGAGGGTGTTGCTGTGGAGGGGCGGGAGCTGTCCGGATGCGCCGCTGCGACCCCAGTCGCCGCTGCCGCTACTGCTGCCATTGCTGCTGCTGCCACTGCTATCGCTACAGCCGATGCTGTTGCCTGGCGTCCTGTCTCGCCCGATACCGCTGCAGGGCACGGATGAGAGCGGCCCCGGCGCGCCCAGCAATGCTTCGGTGGCTAGTTGAAGGCAAGCCGCCGGAGCACCTTTGCAGCTGCTGCGTATGCCACATAGAGGGTAAATACATGATTATGTGCAGGCTGGTTTACTTCAGCTTGCCGATGCAACGCGGCGTGCAGCCAAGGCACTGATGGCGTGCGTGCCAAAACACATCCTTGATTGATGGTCGGAGGTATGTGCTTTGCCAAGCCCGTTCCACAGAGGGCGCAAAATCAGCTACCATTTGCAGCACGAACCAGCAGGTGCCAAGCTTTCTTACCTGCCGACGGCTGCTGGATGGCTCGCCGCGCTAGCCTGAAGGGTCGAGCCCAGAAAGCCTGACAACACGCGCCGCATTTATATGCTCTGATCTATCTTGTTGCTGCTGCCATCAGATACACGTCGATCCCTGAGGTCATGCCAAGCAGAAATATCAGTTCCCGCGTGCCTTGCGGTTAACACCAATTGAAAAAATTCAATGTGTATAAATAGATTCTTCAAGTAGCAGTAATTCAAAATTTAATGTTCTGGGTGCCATCTGGCAAACTTGCATTGCCCTTCTTTTCTACCGCTCGTTCCTTCCAGGTTTCACTTCAGTTCATTTGCTGTCATGTAGATTCAATTAATCTATACCATGAAGTGCGCCTCGCGCCCTTAAGCCCTTCTTTGACTCCTCGAGGCGCTGGAAACCTCGCTGGATCGTAGTTCAAGACTACCAGACGCTTCACTAGCCTTGTAAGGTCATGTCGAGCAACATAGCTGCGACTGAAGCCCCAGGGAGTGCGGGTGCGGCAGATGGCGCCCCGCCGCCGAACAGCCTGCCCCAACTGGCTTTCGAGGCGCTGCCGGACCGTTTCTTGAGCCAGCTATTTGCTCAGCTGTCGCTGTCGGACGTCAAGGCGTTGCGGTCAACGTGTTCGGCGCTGGCAGCAGCCTGCGCCCGGGCCGGGCGACTGACCAGCCTGCGTGGCACTGCGCTTCTGACGGAGCCGCTGCCCAGCCTGTCGCGCCTGCCGCCCGTGTCCTTCCTCGACCTCAACGCGCGCAACGCCGACTGCGGCCACCGCCTCATCTCCGCACTGCGGAAGGTGCGTGTGTATGGTTGTGGGTTCCTGGGGTGGGGCCCCGGCACGCTACTTGATGATGGGTGTTGCACGTACGGGATCCCTCCCCCCGCGCCGCGAGCCTCGCCCGTACCGAAACCCTACCAACGGCGCACACGCCACACACCCTCACAACCCCATCCGGCAAAAACACACGTCTCGCCTCCACCCCCGCTTCTCAATCCGTCTCTACCCACACAACAATTTTACACAACAACGACAACGACGACAGCACGGCGCCTCCGTCCGCGCGGCGCGGCTGAGTGGGCGCGAGGGCCTGCTGGCGGCGCTGCAGGCGCTGGCGCTGACGTGCCGCGGGCTGGTGCGGCTGGAGGTGCGCTGCCAGCACAGCTACCGGGGCCGGCACGCCGAGTGCGCCGACCTGGGCCGCTGCCTGTTGGTGAGCGAGGAGGGGCGGTGCGTGTGTGTGTGTGGGGGGGGGGGGCGGGTAGTTCATTCCAGGGGGGGTTCCATGCACTTAGATTAAGCAGAGTATAGGCAGACAGGTAGGCACTGTACAGCAGGTCTTGGCAAAGCAGGTCTTGACGTTACCGGGGGGGTCAGGGACGGGCCAGGCGAGGCAGGGGCCACTGGGGGCCGGAGGGGGTGCACAAGAGAGGATTGGGGTGGGGGAGGGGGCACGCCGAGACAGAAGGACAGAAGGGTGACGAGGGGGCGAGGACGGTGATTCGGCCGGATGGAAAACCAGTCGCCCGCTTTCTGAAAGCGCCTGACACGGACGGATGTTGTTTGTGATTGTGTTCGCAGGAGCTGCAGAGCGGCTTCCCCGGCCTCCAGGAGCTGCACCTCACGCGCCTGCCCATTTCCGGCGAGCAGCTGCGTGCGCTCACCGCCCGCCTGCCGCACCTGCGCGCGCTGTCCGTGCGCGGGCTCTCCGCCGCGGCTGCTGGCAGCTCGGGGCGAGGAGCGGGAGGAGGAGGTGGAGGAGGAGGAGGGGGTGCGGGTGGCAGCAGCTGTGGCGGAGGAGGGGGTGGCGGGAAGAGCGGGGGCGGAGGCGGAGGCGGAGGCGGTGGCGCCGCTGCCGCTGCCGCTGCCGCTGCCGCTGCCGCCGGTGGCTTCAAGTGCAACAGCCTGAGCGGCGATACGCTGGCGGCTGCGCTGGGCGGCCTGTCGCGGCTGGCGGCGCTGAGCATCGACCATCTGCGGCTCACTGTGAGGGAGGGGGGCGGCGGGGGGTAGCCTTTCATGGGGGGGGTGATGTGTGTTAACATACATACCGTAATGTGATGCGCCCATGCCCGGAGGAACAGGGGCCGGGGGCCGGGCGCAGGAAGGGGGCGAGGGCGACGGGGGTAGGGGCGACTAGAGAGCGCGGTAGTGGCTACAACACCATGACCCCCTTCACATCCTCATCACCATTCACCATTCACCATTTCCGATATCCCATCCCCGGCCCCATCCGCAGGACGCCCGGTCCTTCCCCTCCGCCGCGCCCGCGCTGGCCAGCAGCCTGCGCAGCCTGGAGCTGTCGGACGCGGTGGTGGCGCCCGCCGCCTTCGCCGGCCTCAACGCGCTCACGTGCCTCACCTCGCTGGCGGCCTGGGGCAGCGGCGCGCGCAGCGCGCTGGGCTTCGCGCCGCTGCCGGGGCTGACGGCGCTGCGGCGGCTGCACCTGGAGCTGATGCTGGATGCGGGTAGGCAGGGCAGCAGGGCGGCGGCGGCAGGAGGAGCCGAGGAGGGGAAGCACGGGATGGCGGCGGGATGGCGGGAGGGAGGTTTGGGTGACTGCGGGAGGGTGCTTGGTAGTTGCAGGCAGCATTCGCGCTTTGAGCGGCATTGGGGGACGGTGGAGGGGCGCACGTTTGGCGGTTGCAAGGGAGCGGGATGTGGCGCTATGACGAGGCAGCGCCCGGGCCCTCCCAACGCCCGGCCTTGCTGAATGCCGCCTCTCTCCCGGCTCAAGCTGGTGCCTAACTTGTGGGCTCGCAATGGTCCATTGGGGTATCTTTGGTATGGGAATGACCTACCGCTCGCCGCCACCACCACCTCACCACCGCCTCACCACCGCTGTTCCTCTGGGCATCGGCACTTGACAAAACGTTGATACACACCATCCTAATGGATGGCTACCCCCCTCTAGTCGCCGGCGCACTCCACCCGTCTTCTTCGACTGCTTCAACCTAACGAGTATTTCGTTGTATTATCTTAATTGCATTACTCAACTCCGCTTCCTTCAGATTGGTTCAGTTTGGGCTGGTAACCACAACCCCCCTACCCCCTGGCAGACATCCTGGCGGGCCTGGTGGGCTGCAGCTCGCTGGTGAACCTGTCCGCGCAGGGCGCCCGCGTGCGGCCCGCCCACCGCCCCGGCAGCACCCGCGGCACCAGCAGTCCCAGCAGCAGCGATGCGGAAGACGACGACCACGGCGGCGGCGGCGGCGGCGACGGTGGCGACGGCAGGGATGGTACTGGCGCTGGCGCTGATGAGGGCCGTGCAGGCGGCGGCGGTGCGGCACCGGGTTCGCGGCTGCCGCCGCAGCTGACCAGCGTCACGCGGCTTAGCCTGGAGGCGTGGGAGGCGGAGGAGTGCGCGCCGCTGGCGGAGTGGCTGCCGCGGCTGCGCGCGCTGGCGCTGGAGGAGGGCGAGGGCATGTGGGAGGCGGTGGCCGCGCACCCCGAGCTCACCTCCCTGCGCGCTGCTGCAGGCGGCTGCCTGCCGCAGGCCGTGCCGGCGGCGGCAGCAGCAGCCGCAGGAGCGGCGCCGGCAGCACAGGATGAACGGGCGGCGCCAGTGCCTGCGGCTGCGGGAGTCGGCGGCAGCGGCAGCGGCAGCGGAGCAGTGAGTGCGCCGTTGGATGTGGCGGCGTCGCGGACGCCGCAGGGGCAGGGCCTTCTGCCGGCATCGCCGGAGGCGGTGGCGCAAGGCGCGATGGGGTGGCGGCTGCTGGTGAACACGCCGGCGACCCCCTTCCTCGGCACCTCGCCAGCGGCCGGCGGGGCGGCGGCCGGCCTGGCGGCCCTGGGCCTGGCAGGCACTTCCCCCGGCAAGGCGAAACACCTCCACGGCTACGGCCACCACAGCCACCACCACCACCACAGCTACAGCCACCACCATCACCACCTGCTGCATGGGCTCAACCACCGCGGCTACGGCCTGCCGCCGGACGGCACCGAGGCCGTCGGCGGCGCCGCGGCCGCGGGCGCAGGGGACGAGAGCGATGACGAGGACAGCAGCAGCGTCAGCAGCAGCGGCATGGGCGGCGGCAGCAGCGTGGCCAGCGGCTCGCTCGCCAGCGGCGGCAGCGTGCGCAGCAGCAGCAGTGGCGTGCCCGAGGAGGCCGAGCAGGAGAGCGAGGCCGCTGAGGCTGCTGCTGCTGCTGCGGCGGCGGCGGCGGCGGCGGCGGCCGCGGAAGCGGGCAGGGCGGGCTTCACGGTGACGACTGTGGACGCGTATGGGCACATGCTGAGCAGCACGCCCTGTAACACAGCAGCCGCAGTGACAGCTGGTGCTCAGGGCAGCGCAGGGGAAGAGGCGGGGGCGGCCATGACGGAGCCGCCACCGCCGCTGCCGCTGCCGCCGCGCCTGGCGCACTTGCGGCTGGGCGGCTGCGAGGGCCTGCCGGAGGCGCACTGGGCGGCGGTGGCGCCGCTGCCGTCGCTGACGGCGGCGGAGCTGTCGGGTTGCGCCTGCCTGACGCCGGCGGCGCTGGCGGCGCTGCTGGCGGCGGCGCCGGCGCTGAACGAGCTCAGTCTGGAGGGCGCGCCGCTGCTTGACGACAGCGCGCTGCTAGGGCTGCTGCTGGAGAGGGGCGGCGGCGTGGGGCCGCTGGGCAGCCGTAGCCTGGAGGCCCTGGACGGCCCTGGCGGTCGCGCGGGGGCGGCGGAGGCGGTGTGCGCGCCGGCGGCGCACGCGGCGCGCGGCGGCGGCGCGGGTGCGGCGCGAGTGCACATGCCCGTGCCGCCCTGCGAGGCGTGCGCAGCGATGGCGCACGCAGTGGTGGCGGCGGCGGTGGCGGCGGTGGGGGCGGCGGGCGGGGCGCTGGGCGGGGCGCACAACCACATCCATGGCCAGCACGGCCACGCCCCCAGCGGCGCTGCCACGGGTGCCGCTGTGGCTTGCATCCATGGCGACGGCGGCGGCAGCGGCGGCGGCAGCGGCGGCGGCAGCGGCGGCGGCAGCGGCGGCGGCAGCGGCAGAAGCGGCTCTGGCAGTGACAGTGGCAGTGTGCAACGGCGGCCACGGCCTGGCGCCGCCCCGGTGATGGACCCCACGACAACTTCCAACAGCACCGCCGCCGCCGGCGGCGGCCCTCAGGACGCCGGTACCGGAAGCGCCTTCCATCGGTCCAGCAGTGCCGCGGCGCTGGCGGCTGCGGCGGCAATGCTCGAGCGCAGCGCGCTGTCGTCGCCGGCGCCGGCGCAGGCAGCCGCCGCCACCACACCCACAGCTGCGGCGCCACGCAGCCTGCACGCTGTGGGTGCGGGCGCGGATGCAGTTGCGGATGCGGCTGGAGCCACCGCTGGCGCTGGTGCGGGTGTTGTCAGTGCTGCAGCCGGGCCAACTGGGTGCGCCGCTGCCGGTCCTGCGGCTGGTGGGCATGCCCACTTCAGCAGCTCCAGGCCTCCAGGGCTGTGCCCGCAGATGGCGCGGCTCACGCTGACGCGGCTGCCAGGGATCACGGCAGCGGGCGTGGCGGCGGCGGCGGCTGCGCTGCCGGGGCTGCGGGATCTGCAGGTGGCGGGCTGCCGGGGCGTGTGCCGCGAGGCGTGTGTGTGGCTGCCGGCGCAGCTAGGGCGGCCGGGGTTGTCGGTGGTGTGCAGCCACGAGCTGTCATATGAGGACTTTTAAAGTATCGTATTGTTTGCAGCCATCGGCCCTCTGGTCCTACGTTCGGAGTGCTCCGTTTGTTCTCAAGCTGGCTCTGCTGGTGCAGCTGCTGCTTTCACTTGTGACTTTGTGATTGTCATGTTCATTTTGTGGTCAGCTCTTGTGCATTTGGTACGCTTCCATGACCTCATTGTTTTACCGTGTGCTTTGCTGGCAGGGCCCTTCACACGTGCACTCCTTCCTTGCCTAGGCTGTGATTATTGTGTTTGCCTGCATCACAAGCACCGTGCAATGCGCACTTACATTTGCGCAACGCGTGTCTGCATGGGGTGTAATGGTGCTTGGATGTGTGCATGGTTGGTGTGCGTCTGTTGGCGCTGGGAGCGCATGAGCCCCGGGTGTTACGGCACCATTGTTTTGACCCAGGAGGTTTGACCCATGAGGAGACTCGGGCGGCAGGATGAATGGGCGCACAGACAGAATAGCATTCAGTTTCCGCTGTGCTTAGCAAAAAGCACCGTTTGGAAGCAGCGTGCAAGGTTGCGCAGCTGTGTTGGTTGAAGTGTGTATCGCCACTGCGCTAACTACGGTCTAACTACTGGCCGCCCACCGGGTGGTGTTGATAAACACCGGTTTTGGGGGGAGGAGTCGACTAGGCCTTCTTGGCCCGGCACTTAGGAGGTCAGATGTCACAGCTGCGAGCGTGTAGGTCTCTTACACAAACACATTCACGAGGTAGGAACGTGTAAATGGTGCAGGGGTTGTGGCGTCGTTGTGTTGGGGAAGGTGGCCGTATTTCTTGCATTGACAGTCTTCAGCAGCCTGTCTTATTGTAGAAGCTCTTGTAGAATGTTCCACAGAGTATGATAATTTGCCATGTTGGAGTGCATCCATATTGCATCAACTGCATCAGGCAACCCTATTTGACTTGGCGCATTGCACTCCATGGTCATGCATCGGACACGGCCTCGGCGCCCTACAGACGCAGCCTTGTCGAACACCCAGGGGCTACTGTAATGCGTGTGTGAAGTGCCCGCATGACCGTGTCGACCCGGCCGGGTTATTATGGCTTGGGCCGGTCAGCGCAATGCCCAGGCGATCGAACGGCGAGTCAGGCTTGATACAAGAGGGCAAGAAGGAAAGTTGTGTGACCTTGACCAAAACACGCGTTCTTTGGGGGGTCTTTCGGCAAACAGACGAAGGCAATCTTGGGATTTCGGCCACTTTTAGCGTAGGGGTCTCCACAGCGTCCAAAGCGTCCACATACCATGGGAACACGAAAGGAAGGGCAGCCTTTCACCAAGAGGTACGCTTCAAGTGGTAGGGTACGCCTCAAGTAATGCTCAGGGGTGGGAATGCAAGGGGAGTGGAACATGGGCGCGCCGCTGGCAGCCACGGAGCGTGTGTGGCTGTATGCCGCACGGAGGCGTGCGCAGACCCGTTGCTTTGGGGATAGCGTACAGCAGCAGATACGGCGGCGTGACACCTGCATGGTGTGTACCGGCGTGTGGATGTTGGACGTGCGCTGGAATAATTACTTGTTGCAGCTGAGCCGCGAACATGCGCTGGGGACAACAGCCAGCCGCGCAGGCAAGCTGCAACGTCGTGACACGGCGTGCGCTGGAATGTGAGGTTGCCGACACAAACTGTGCATGTTAAAGACATGCGCTAAACATGTCCGTGAAACAGTGTGCCGGGTGGTGGGTCGGGGGCGGAGCCCCCGGAAAAGTTCGGGGGTGAACGAAGGTCGAAGCGGCGGCAGCAGGTTTCGGCAAGTCAGGGCTCATAGCTTCCCCTGGGGTTGGCTGGTGGACCGGAAAGAAGGCATGCTTCTCCCATCTTTCCCAGGGCGCCTCAGAGCCCAAAAAGTGCCACTTTCTAGCGTGGGCCCCCCAAAATGGGCCCCCCAAAGATGGGCCCCCCAAAATGGCCGGCGACTTCTTTCCGGGGGGCATATTTCGGGGCCAGTTTCTTTCCGGAAAGACGAAGATATGAGCCCTGCGGCAAGTGAACGAAGCCGTGTTTCGGATTCCGGCCACTTGCGCAGCCCCTGCCTTCGTATGATACGAGCACTGGTGACACCTCTTGACCATTCTCGGATCAGAACCACCGTGCCGTTTGTACAGCGTGTAAGCGTACCTTACCGCCTAGCCGCGCCGAAGCGCCTAATGCGGGCAATGGAGAACGGGGCAATAGGATCCAAGGGACCTAGACTTGCTCGTTTTCGCCTCAACGACAATAAAATAATCACCTAGTAATGTATTTACTTCACCGTAATTCAACCCCACATCAAAAGCGCCCGTCCCCGCGAAGTCGCTGCAGAATCCCCCCCGCGTGTCCCGAGCTCAGCTCCCGCAGCCCAAGAACCGCCCCCCTGCCACCAGGACCTGCCTGCCACAAATCATGTCAACTTGCCACCCGCCGCCAGTCGAACTGAAACAAAACTGCTTAGAATCAATTGCTGGCGGCGGGTGGCAAGTTGACATGATTTGTGACAGGGGGGCGGGTGCGGGAGGTTCTGGGGCTGCGTGAGCTAGGGTGAGCTGAGCTCGGGACACGCGGGGGGAATTCTGCAGCGACTTCGCGGGGACGGGCGCTTTTGATGTGGGGTTGAATTACGGTGAAGTAAATACATTACTAGGTGATTATTTTATTGTCGTTGAGGCGAAAACGAGCAAGTCTAGGTCCCTTGGATCCTATTGCCCCGTTCTCCGTTGCCCGCATTAGGCGCTTCGCCGCCGCGCGGCGCATGAGGTGGTTCTGCCTGCCGTGCCGCCCTCCGCCGCTCACCCCGTGCATCTTTCGCTGAAACATCTGCAATATCTTCACCCCGAACGCAGTAAGAGAGGCGCCTGCGGCTGTGTGGGGGCGAGGGACTGGCGTATAATTGCAGCAACGGCGGTTCAACGGCAGGCACACGCGTGCCTTGTTGACAGCGGGCAGTGCCGTGTGCTGCAACGTAGACAGTTCACGATGTATAGAGTTGCTAAGTAGCGAGCGCTCTGCGACTCTGAGCTGCAACCCGAAACCGGAGACGAGCTCGGGCAGACGTTGTCGAGCACTGAATCAATGTTGCAGAATTATTGCATTCAGGACATTCAGCACGCAATAGTACTGTCGGCCCAAGACCCCCGAAAACATTTTCCGTTGACCGACGGGTTGCGAGTTGCGAGTCGACGACAGCGTGCGCACGGTCACAAGGCAGTCGATGGAGCTTGACAGCACGTTATTCATCATTGGACACAGGCCGGGAATAAAACCGTGAATGAATGGACTTTTTGAGGGCGATTGCGTGTACTTTGCGCTGGTAGAGCAAGTCATGCTTTTTACACATACAACATACGTCGTAGAAATGCTTCAACAGTGAGACAGAGGGCAAGTCTAGCAAGCGACTGAAAAGGGCCTCCTCGTTTGCAGACATGCCAAGACTCTAGCGGGCCTGTCCCAAGATGACATATAATGGGTGGGCTACTGATGGGATAAGCCGGCATAAATGAGCCGTCCCGCGGAGAATGCGGCCTGGGCACATTCAGCGAGCCCTGGTGCTGGCCTTGGGCTTGCTTTCAGCATTAATCGCAGATGGACAACAGCTGCTGGTGGCCACAACCGAGCAGGAGCTGCACTCGGCGCTGCTCAGTGGGCAGACCGATGAACTCTTTTTGGCCGGGAGTCTGCGGCCAGCGCAGCCTGCGGCGCCATATGTTATCACGAGGCACCTGCGTCTCATTGGGCAAGCTGCGCTGGAAGGCGGGTCAACAGCTGGTGCAGGGGGTGCACTCTCCCCCACGCTCGACCTAAGCGGCGTATATGGATGGCTGCAACTCAGCGGCAACAGCTCTCTCACGCTGAAAAATCTGCGGCTTGTGAGCACACAGCTCCCCGCATGGGTGGGCAATGCGACGGAGGCAGCCGCTGCCGGCACCGCCGCACCAGCTGACCTACTGCTGCCATACCGGCCGCTGCTACGTGCGCTGCTTGCGCCACCTCGCGCCGCCCCCGCCGCCACAGCAGCAGCAGGAGCCCCCGCCGCTGGCCCACAGCTGCTTGCAGTTTCTCTTGAGGGATGCATAGACAGCACCGACGCTGGGCTGGCGCAGCCGCTGGCGCGTGAGGCAATCGCAAGCATCCCGCGCCTTCCAACGGCCGTGGCCGCCGCAGCTGCAGCCGCTGCGGCAGCCTCCGGCAACCCCGGCGCCTGGGCTGCGCTGCCCCCCTTCCCGGACGACGCCTGGCCCCCTTCGTCACAGGCAGCTCCGGATCAGCTGTGCCTGGGGCAGGCTGTGGGCTTGGGCTCGGGTTCCCCACGGTCTGCGACCGCGGCACAGCGCGCACTGCAGCGGCACGGGCGGCGGAGAGGGCTGCTGCCGCTGTTGCGCTGGCTAGAGGCCGTCTGGAGGGGTGGCGGAGCCGGCGGCGGGAGTGGCCTAGAGTGGAGGGAGGTGCTGGTGGGCCGGGCATCGGGCGGCTCTGGCAGCGAAGGCGTCAGTGCGCTGGCGGGCTCTGGGGGCGCCCATGTGGGTCGGGCGCAGCACCAGTACCAGCAGACAGAGGAGCGGCAGGAAGGGCAGCAGGACCAAGATGGGCATTACGAGTGCCTAGATAGCAGGATGGGCGAGGGCGGGCAGCGGCAGGCAGTCGCGGCGCGAACACGGGGCCAGGCGCCGCCGCCGCCGCCGCCGCCGCCGCCGCAGCAGCAGCAGCAGCAGCAGCAGCAGGTGGCGACGGCCCCTTGGCGGCGGAGGGCCGCTCAAACGGCGACGGCCTGCCTTGGCGGCACGGTGCTGGTGGGCAGCGCGGTGCTGGCCATGGAGCTGGCTGCCAGCAGTAGCAGTAGTAGTGGCAGTAGCAGCATGCCGTACCTGCGGGAGGGCTCGCCGCTTGCGGCAAGCCTCGGAAACAGCAGTAGCAGCGGCGGCAGCAACGGTAGCACCGCTACAGCCCCCGCAGCTGCGGTGCTGCTGTTGCTGGTGCGTAGCAGCTACAGCGCGTCGGCGGCGCAGGTGGACGAGGCGTGCCTGTCCTACCTCCGCCCGCTGACCTGTGTGCGGCGAGCCCTGGACGCGGCAACGGCAGCAGCGTCCGCATCGGCTTCGGTGGAGGCGCTGGCAGCAGCTTCGCCGCCGCTGTCTGCACCGGCCCTGGCTTCGCCGCCGCCGCCAGCGACGGCGGGTGGTGTTGGCACGGCGCCTGCAGATGGCGGATCGGACCACAGGACTGCATTTGTGGTGGGTGTAAAGGAGGGAGAGGGTGGGCTTGGGCGAGGATGGGCAGGCGGGGCTGGGTGAGATGGAGGCTGTTAGTGACGCCCGATGTGGGTCCACAACACGCGAGCCGTGCCTTCCTTTTGCCTGGCTGCTAAACCGATGCAAACACTCCCTGGCACCTGCAGGCCACGCTGGCGGTGCTGCTGCCGGCCGCCGTGGGCCTGCTGATCGCGTTTGTGATAGTGCTCTACTTGTACAGGTGCGGCTGATGCGTACGGGACTGCTATGTATGGGCTCTGCTTCCAATGGCCGAGCGTGTAACGGTGGGACAAACCCGCAGCCAAGGCGCTTATGCGGTAGTCATGTTGGAGAATGCTTCCATCGTCTGCGCGAACTGAGTACTCCCCGCCCCCTTGGGGACGCCCCCGCTCCCCTGCGGCGTGGCGCCCACCCGCACCCACAGGCGGCTGCAGCAGCGGCACCGGCGTGAGCGCGGCGCGCAGCAGGCCCCGGGCGTGGGCCCGCTCACCACGCTGCTCATCACCGACATCGCCAACAGCACGGCGCTGTGGGAGAGCCTGCCCGAGGAGGTAGCTGCGCGGGGCCCCGTGGGCACGGGCGGCAGCACCAGCACTTGTAACCTCCTCCTCCTCCTCCTTCTCCTCCTCCTTCTCCTCCTCCTTCTCCTCCTCCTCCTGCTCCTCCTCCTCCTCCTGTTGCTGCTGCGATCCGTGTGGCCGGACCGAACGCCAAGCAACGTCGTACGCGTTACCTGCTCGTATGTTACTACGTCATGGTGTATGTGTTGCGCAGGTGATGGACCTGGCGCTCAAGCTGCACCACGCCTGCCTGAGGTCGCTGCTGGCGCGCTTCAACGGCTACGAGAGGTGCGTGGCTGTGTGGGTGTGCATGGTTGGTGCGTGGGTGTGCGTGGGTGATGCGCTGTGGTGGTGCGTGGGGTGTGTGTGGGTGCATAAGCGGGTTGGGTCGGCGGCGAGGGGGCACTGGTAGCGGCTTGGGCGGTGGAGGACGTCGACGGCGCAAGCCGGTAACATACAAGAAGCACGTTGGCGTGTGTGTAATGTCTGACATCTGCCCTATGTGCCATTGCCACCATGCCCTTACAGTGCGACGGAGGTGCGGGACACGCCCATGCCGCGGCACGCTGAGCGCACGGCACGCTGAGCACAATATATGCCCCGACGGTTTTTGCCATGCCTTCCAGCTTGCTTCTGTCCAGCCACGCAGCATCAAGCCCTACGCTGCCGCGCCCTGCACATCCCCTAACCTCACCTCCACCCCCACCTTCCCCTCCACCTCCACCTTCCCCTCCACTCCCCTCCACACCTGCAGGGCGACTCGTTCCTGCTGGCCTTCCACAACCCGGTGGACGCCGCCAAGTTTGCGCTGACGGCGCAGGTGCAGCTCATGGTGAGGAGGTTGGGAATGGGAATGGAGATGGCTGAGCAGGTGGGCATCCAGTATTGCCAGGGGCGATGCGGTGTTGAGATGGGAATGGAACGCCACCGCGGCGGTGGCCGCCCGTGTGCCCCCTCGCACTTCTAGGCACGTTGTTAGGCTACTCGCGAACGCGAGCCTTTCAAAGGGTACGAGTGTTTTCAACGCTCCGCGCCACATGCTGCTCGTGCTATTTTACGTTAGGACGGCCGCCCAATCGGTAACGACTTCGTCTGCTGGTCTACTGTACCTGTTCTACCACTTCGCCATATATCCTTGCACCCACCCCTACCTGACTACGTCTTCTCCTTCTAACTCTAATACGTGTAACCCCCCGGGTGACCCGCCTCAACAACACGCGTCAACACACACACCAACCAACAGGACGTGATGTGGCCGCCCGAGGTCCTGGCGCACCCCGACGGCCAGGAGGTTTGGGTGGTGCCCAAGGCGGCGGAGCCGGCACCGACCTCGGGCCGCGACGCGTCCGGCTCGCTGACGCCGTACATGCTGGTGGGCGGCGTGGAAGCCAGCGCCGCCTCCATGTCCATTGGCAACATCGCCGCCGCCGCCGCCGCCGGCTCCGCCCTGCACCGCACCAGCGGCAGCGCCGGGCCGCTGGCGCCGGCCTCCATGCCGAGCGGCTTAGTCATGGCGGCGCGCATGAACTCGACGGACCTGGGCATGAGCGTGGCGGCAGCGGCGGGCGGGCTGGGTGGTGGCGGCGGCGCCGCCGCCGCCATTGGTGGGCGGTCGGCGCGGCGCGCCAGCTGGGCCGCGCTGACCAAGTCGTTCCGCAGCAGCAACCACCCCGCCACGGCCCCGGGCATGGGCGCCACGAGCGCCATGCAGCAGGGCATGGCGCGTGCGCTGGATCTGGAGCACCTGGGCGCGGGGCTGGATATGGAGTACGACGAGATCATGGGAGGCGGCGGCGGCGGCGGCGCGCTGTACTACAGCGGCCACGTGGGCGTGCACGCCACCACCTCTGGCGGCCACGTCCGGCCGCGCAGCGCGCTGCGCTCCTTCACCTCCCGCATCACCTCGGCGCTGGGCATGGCGTCCGCGGGCGCCAGCGGCGGCGCCGCAACCGGCGGCAGCGCCAGCGGCGGCGGTGGCGGCGGTGGCGGCATGTATGCCAGCGGCGCCGTCATGGCCGCCGCGGCCGCCGTCGCCGGGCTGGACGACGGCGGCGCGGGCGCGCCGCCGACCTCACGCGTGCGGCGCTTCATCCGCAGCAGCCTCAGTGGCATCAGCCGGGCAGCCGCCGCCGCCGTCGGCGCCGACGTCAGCGGCCACGGCGGCACTGCACGCATGGGAACCACCATGGACAGCCACAGCCGCCAGCTGCTGCCGGCGCCGCACCAGCAAGCCCACCACCACCACCACCACCACTATAGCGACCTCGGCCACCACGGCCGCCACGGCCACTATGGCCATCACGGCGGTGGCGTGAGCGTGTCCTCGCTGGCCGCGGCGGCTGCCGCGGCGCACCCGCACCCGCACCCGCACCCGCACCCGCCGCCGGTGTCGGTGCGGCTGCCCAGCGGCAGCCGCCGCCGGCGCAGCAGCAGCGTCATTGCCGAGGACGAGGCACTGGATCACGTGCGCCGCAGCAAGTCCTTTGCCGCAGTACAGCAGCCCGGCGGCAGCGGCGGAGGAGGGTACGCGGGCGGCGCCAGTGTGGGGGACGGCGCTGCCGGCGACGCCGGTGGCGGGGGCGCAAGCAGCAACGGCGGCCGGCGGGGTGTTGGCCGCAACGCCGGCGCAGCGGCGCCGGCGGCCGCAGCGGCCGCCGCCGGCGTGGTCGTGCCGTCCAGCGGCAGCTTCACCGCTCGCTCGCTGCTGAAGCAGGCGCTCAGCTTTAACCGCCGCCAGCACAGCTTCCGCGGCGCCTCGCGCGCCGCCGCAGCCGCCGCTGCGGCCGCGGCCTCCACATCAGCGGGCGCGGCTGCCGGCGGCGGCGCACTCAACAGCGGCAGCGCGGGCTGGACCGGCTCCGCGGGGGACTCGGGCGGCGCGCCCACCTCGCCGCTATCCGTGGGCGGCTCGCGCCGCGCCGTGGTCATCCACCCCGCCTCCAACACCTCCGCCGCATACGCCCGCCAGAGCTTCACCAGCCCCGGCGGCGGCGGTGCCGGTGCCGGCGCTGCCGCGGCCGGCGGCGGCGTGGGCGCCGCTGACCTGCCCGGTAGCGGCGGAGTCACGTCCGCGGATGAGGACCAGCCGCGGCCTCGCAACGCGACCGCATCTGCGGGGACGGGCGCTGTCGCCGCCGCTGCAGCCCGAGCCCTGGGGCGCAACAGCCGCTCCCTTGGCGCTCCTGCCGCCGCCGCCGCGACCGGTGCTGGCCTACGCAACCACAGCCTGGCACACGTCGCCGCCAGCGGCGGCGGCGGCTCGGCGTCAGCGCCCTTGATCCCACCGTCCACCTCTGCGCGCCGGGCAAGTGGTGGCACGGGCTACGCGCACTTCTGCAACGACATCGTACTGCCCGGCCCGCCGCCAGGGGCTGCTGGCGGCGGCGGCGGCGGCGGTGGTGTACGCGACCCGGCTGCTGCTGCTGCCGCGGCGGCCGTGTACGGGTTGGCGGGCGGCAGCAGCGTGGGGTGCGCAGGCGGCAGCCACGACGGCTACGGCGGTGGCGGTGGCGGCTTCCACAGCGGCGTGGGCATGGACGAAAACTCGGGCGTGCTGGGCCAGGAGTCCACCTACATGCGCGTGGGGCTGGAGTTAATCACGCACGGGCAGCTCAACTCCAGCATCCTGGGTAGGCGCGGATACAGGGCAGGGCAGGGCACGGCCAGGGCAGGGGAGGGGGACTGGGGAGGGGATAATGGCAAGCCATTCCCGTTGAGAGAACAACGACGGTGCGAATAAAAGCGGCAGCCGCGGAGCGAGCTACTGAACATTACAGTATGAGGTCGGGCGGGCTTGGGCAGTGAAGCGACAGGTTGGCGACGCCGCCGCAATATAGTCTACGTCACTCACCGCAACTCGGAAAGTGTGTGTGTTTGGAGGGCCGGAAAGCCAGCGCTCCTAGGTCACAGGGTCGCAGGAACGGTCCATGGCGTACAACCGCCAGGGAATGATGGGAGCAAATGCGCTCGCAGGCGCAGGGGCGGACGCCCACGGACGTCACGGAGACGCTATTTTTCACGCCCGCCCTCACATGTCCCCTCCCCGCCATGCTTTGCAGTGGGCGGTGGCAGCAGCAACGCAACGGGCGGCGCCGGCCGCGGCACCGGCGCCTGCGACGGCGACGGCGACGGCGACGACTCGATCGGGCACCGGCCGCCGCGCGGCAGCATGGATGACCCGCGGGCCAGCAATGCCTCCGCCAGCGCGGTAATGGATGTGTTGGACAGCATGGCGCGGCCAGGCAGCATCGCGGCGGCGGCGGTGGCCCTGGCAGCGCCGGGGGCGCCGCCGCCGACGGTGCCCACTGCGGCGGCGCCTCCGGCGCTGAGCGCGGCCGCGCGCGAGGCCGCCGCCGCGGCGGCGGCGGCGCGCGGCGCGGTGGCCTCCGTGGCGAGCATGTACGCGCTGACGGCGGCGCAGCGGCGGCGCGCCAGCGCGCCGCTCATGGTGGCGGCGCTGCCAGAGGGCTCGGTGGGCCTTGGCGGCGGCGAGTTGCCGGGCGCTGGCGGCGGGTACCTGCTGCCAGCGCCACCGTTGCCGGCGGCCTTTGTGGCGGCGCGCGCTGTCGGCAGCGCCGGCGTGCTGGTGACCACTGGCGGCCCGCGCGCTGTGACGGCCCTGGAGACGTACGCGGTGATCGGCGACGGCACCGCCACCTCCGGCGCCCCCAGCCGCGCCGGCAGCGCCGCCAGCGGCGGCGGCGGTTGTGGCTCCGCCCCCCCGTCGCAGCAGCTGCACCTGCTGTCGACTGCGGCGCGGCGTGGCAGCAACCTTGGCGGCGGCAGCAACGTGGGCGGCGGCGGCGGCGCGCATGAGGCGGGGGCGGGCGGGGCGCCGCGCCGCGCCTCTGACTCGCAGCACCTGCACTCGTCGTCCTCCGTCAACCCGCTTTTTGATACGGGCGCAGAGGTGGCGGCGCTGGAGAGTGGCGGCGGCGGCGCGGCGTCTCTCCTGAGCAGCGCGGACCCGTTCGTCCAGGCAATGCTCGGCAGCGCGGGCGCGCCAGGGGCAGCGGGTCACAGTAGGGCGGCGGGCCCTTTGGCGCTGGGGAGCGCCCACAGCCGCGGCAGTGGTGGGAGCCAGGCACGGAGCGCGGGGCAGGTACCGGACCGCGTGACCGCGGAGCTTGTGAACGCAGGCAACGCAGAGGCAGTTGCTGGCAGTGGCGAGGGCGGCGGCATCGGCGGCACTGGGACCGGCACCGGCACAGGTGGCGTGACGCTGGTGACCATGACGGAAGGCTCCTCCTTCGCCTCCGCCACGCACCCCGCGCTCGCCATCGCCGCGCAGTTGGGCAGCAGCGTGGTCAGCCGCCCAGTCAGCGGCACCCTGTGGCCGCCCACGGCCGCAAACGGCGGCGGCGCGCCGGGCAGCAGCAGCCATACAGCCGCCGGCGGCGCGGGCGCCGGCGGCGGGCATGGCGACGGCAGCGGGGCGGCTTTGGCTGCTGGTGGCGGTGGCGGTGGCGGCGGCGGCGGGCCGCTGACGGCGGCCATGGCGCGCATGCTGCGGACTAAGGGCGGCGGTCGCGACGGTCGCATTCACAGCAGCCCCGCGGCGGCGCGCTTCGACCTGGGCGAGGTAACGGCCGGAGGAGCCCCCGGGCCCGGGCCGGGGCCGGGGCCGGGGCCGGGGCCGGGCTCCGCTGCGGGACCCTTCTCGCACCTGGCGGGCGGCAACAACGGCGGCATGCACCCGCGCAGCTTTGGCGCGCTGGCACCCATCCCCGAGCCCAGCGGCCCCTCCCGCACCTCGCCCAGGCAGCAGGGCGCGCCGCAGCGCAGCGTTGGCGGCGAGGGCGAGGCCGAGGGCGCAGGAGCGGTGGCGGGCGGCAGCAGTAGCGGCACGGACGGAGAGGCAGACTTGCTTGGCACGTTGCGAGACGACCTCGCAACGCAACCCTTCCAGGGCATGCGCCGGGCCGCGGGGGAGGAGGACGCCACTGACGCCGCAGAGGCAGCGTCGAGGCCGGGGCAAGGGCCGGTCCCGCACGTGCTGCTCATCCGTAACAGCACTGGCGCTGGCGAGGGCCCGGGGCCGGCCCCAGTTGCAAGCGCCACCGCGCTTCGAAGCGACGGGGATGCCTCCGCCTCGCCTGTCGCGAGCTCCCTTCGCAGCGGCATACTGTCACCGCTCAAGGCGGTGGTTGCGGCAGCGGCGGCCGCCGCCGCTGCGGCGCTGAGCCCCGGTGGCGGCAGCGGTGGCAGCGGCGGCGGTGGGGGCGACAGCCCGGCGGCATCGCCGCCCGTGAGCCGGGCCTCCTCCGTCTCCAACTCCTTGGCCCGCAGCCTGTCCCGCGGCGCCTCGCGAGCCAACCTGCTGATGCGGCAGCTCACTCGCGACCGCAGCGTGGGCAGCTTCAGCAGCCGCACCGCGCGCAGTGCCAGCGCGGCCGCCGCCTGCGCCGCGCCGAGCCCCGCCGGCGGCGCGCCTGTAGGCAGCGGCAGCCAGGGCGGCGTGGGGGTGATGAGCGCGACGGCGCTGGCGGCATTCGGCGGCATGCGCGGCATGGGCGGCGGCGGCATCAGCAGCGGCCGGCCGCGCAGCGGGGCGCATCTTCAGCTGCTGAGCGACGACGGCGGCGAGGCCATCTCGGCGTCTGTGGCGGTGGAGCTGTCGGCCATCGGCATGGTGCGTCGTACCTACCGACCTTGCAATGTAGTGAAGCGGATTGGCCCGTCGAAGCGTGTGATATTGTCTTGTAACGTGTGTTCTCATTAGCGGATAGACCCTGCCCTGCCTGCTGCCCCCCCGACGATTGCGTGTGGATGTGTACGGTGTGCGCGCGGACATGTCACTCGCGCTCGCAGGTGTCACGGGCTGTGGACGGGACCAGCAACAGCTCCTCCCCGCGCGGGCGGGTGCACTCCGTGACCGTGGCGGGCGCCGCTGGGCCGCGGCGCGGCGCCACCAGCGCCCTGGAGGTACGGTAGGCGCGCTCGGGCACGTGCGTGGCCCCTCATCGCCTGCCCCAGCCCGCCCCGCCCTCTTGCGGGCTTGTCATTCAACAGAATTCCAGCTTCCTGTGTGGTCTCCATGCAAACGTAACTCACGTCGAAGCAGTGGCATGTTACAGAGGATGGGTGTGGCACGGCGCGCGCGCACTTTGCGTTTCCCAACGTTGATGGCTCACGTTTCTTGCACGCAGGCACCACGGTCTTCCATGGACGCGGGCGAGGGCGAAGGACTGCAGGAGGACGGGGATGGCGGCAGCGGCGCCGCCGCTGCCGCAGGCGCTGGCGGCCGACGGCCCGTCGCTTCCTCCCCTTTGCTAGCCAACCCGTCGCAGCGTGTGCTGCGCAGACAAGCATCCAGCAGCTCCGTCCGCGCTGCCAGTGGTCCTCAGCCCGGCTTTGCGCTATCATCGCAGCAACAGCAGCAGCAGCAGCAGGAGGCACTGGAGGCGGCAGCGGCGGCGGGCGGGCGGCGGCGCAACCCGCTGCCGCGGCGGAAGACGCTGTCCTCGCTCCTTGCCTTTGGTATGGGCAGCGGCGGCGGCAGGAACAGCACAGAGGGTGACGGCCAGCAGCAGCAGGCTACGCCTCGCGGCGCAGGCCTCCTGGCTAACCTCGGCATTGGGTTAGGCCTCAGCACGCCACCTTCGGGCACCGCCGGCAGCGCTACCGCAGCCGCCGCAGCCACGACCGCGGCCGCGGCAGCGGCAGCCGCAGCCGCCGCTGCTGCAGCCGGCGGCAGCGCCACCAACAGTGGCCGGCTGTCTGCAAGCCAGCTGCCGCCGCATGTGCTGGAGCTCGGCACGGGCCACGTCACCCCTGGCCCGGGCTCGGCGGGCCCCAGCGGCGTGCTGCCGCCGCCGCCGATGATGCTGATCGGCGGCGCCGCCAGCCGGCGGCTGTCGTTCCTGGGGATGGGGCTGGTGCGCAGCAAGACGGAGCGGCGGGCCAGCCTGTCGGATCTGCCGCTGTGGGCGGTGAGTGCGGGTTGGAGGTTGGGCGGGGAGGGAGGGGAAACACGGGATGCTGCTGGACGGGGTGCGGCGTTGACCGTTCCGTGATGTTGTGGGGGACCGCGTGCGCGGCTGCCCCGCGGCTTCCCTGTCCGGCCCCGCGGCTATTTGCGCCTGTGTATAGGCTCCCCATGGTGCCGTACATGCGTGTCGCCGCTGGCGAGCCGCCATGCGTGCCGCGTGATTGATTACCCTACTGCTTGCTGTCCGCTTCTTAAGGAGAACGCACAATGCTGTCCACAACCAACTTAAGCTGTCCCCTCGCCTGGCTGGCCCCGGGTGTTCCTCCGCGTGCTGCCCGCTTTGCCCTTCGCACCAGCAGGCTGCCGGCGGCGCGGGCGGGGCTGCGGGCGGCGGCGGCGAGCTGCAGGTGCAGGTGGGCGGCTGGGCGGGCGGCTCCATCACCTCCGTGGCCGTCACGGCGCAGGGCGGCAACTCGGCGCAGCTGCTCCAGCTGCAGGCGCAGGTGCGGATGGCGGGTTGGGTGGGTGTTGTTTGTGTGGGATGTGTAGGGGATGGGAGAGGCAGGAAGGCGATCGCAGGGGCGGGCGCCGTGTGGAAACGCGTGCGCGGTCCAGGGGCGGCCGTGTAGGCGAGTGCTGTTCGCTAAACTGTCAACCGTTGTTGGTTTGCGCGTAGTGGGCTGTGGCTCCCCACGTTGTCTTCGTCCCCCCTGTGCGCCCGAGTCCGAATCGGGCTGTGGGCCCTCACCTATTGCCCGTGCCTGTGCTCCCTCCCTCCCTCCCTCCCGCCAGCTGCTGGAGTGCCGCTCCTACAAGGAGAAGTGCAAGGAGGAGTGGCCGGCGGCGCTGCGGCCCGCGCCGCCCGCGCGCTGCGCGTACAGGTAGGGGGGCGGGGGCGGGGGCAGGGCAGGGTGGAGGTGGCAGCAGCGGCACACGTGCACACGTGCAGCCTGCCAAGCGTTGGTATGGGGCTGGGGTTTGGGGAGTGGGGGGGCGCCAGTATGCCACACAAGCCGCCGTCAAGACTCTGGACTGGTCGCAACGCCACGTATGGCGACACGCACGGGCACGAGGTGACTAACCCAAAAATACTAAGTGATAACGCCCTCTCGCCGCCGGTAAACCTTGCACCGGCAAGTTTTTGTGCTCTTACCTGGCTGCTTTGCGTGTTGCCCCCTCGCCGCCTGCAGGGGCCTGCGTGTGCGCATGGGCCTGCACACCGGCATCACCACCGCCACCGACGTCACCTTCAACCCCACCACCTCCCACATGGCCTACGTGAGTCCGAATCGTGTTGCGTCTTTGTCACGTGTGGAGCGGCAGTTGTCGGCTGGCTGGCTGGGTTAAGCAGGGGTGATGTAGTAGATTTTTCTCTCTCTGCCACACCGACCGTTCAACCTCCCAGGACCCCACGCCCTCCCCCTCAACCTCTCCCCGCGACGCCCCACTACCTCCCCAACAACGCCAGGGCGGTGTGGCCATGAAGGTGGCCAAGGCGGTGGGCGACGCGGCGGCGGGCGGCATGATCCTGCTCAGCCAGCCCGCGTTCCTGGCGCTGGCGGCGCAGCTGGGCGCGCTGCCGGGCGCGCCGCAGGTCCGCTTGCGTGTGCTGGAGGGAGGGAGGGAGGGAGGCAGGGAGGGGTGCATGTGGCCCTTTGACTTTCGCCTGGTCCCACCGCATCGCCCCCTCTCACCGCCCCCGCGCAAGCCACCCTCCCAGACCACATCCGCACCTCCACGCTGCCCCACGACGCTGCCCCCTGTCATGCCCATTTCCCCCCTGCCTACCTAAATGTATGGATCCCTCCCCCCCTTACACCCCCCCTCCCCCCCCCTTCACACACACACGCACACACACACACACACACACGCACAGGCGGTGTTCAGCGGCGAGAGCGACCTGGGCCTGGGCCCCGGCTCCGACCGCTACTCGCTGTACCAGCTGGTGCACAAGGAGCTGGTGCAGCGCATCGGTGGGTGGGTGGTGGGCGGCGGGGTGGGTGGGTGGACTGAAGGGGGACTGGAGGGTGGGCGGCCTGGAGGGGGGCAGGGGGGCGTGGAGGGGGTAAGGGGGGCGTGGAGGAGGGGGAGGGGCTGTCGAAAGGATGGCTGAAGAGAGAAGGGCTGAGGAGGTGGGAAATTGGAGAAGGGGCGCGGAGGAGGGGATGGGTAGGGGAGGGCTGCTGACCACCAGCAGTTCAACCAGCTGCGGCCCAGCCGGTCCCAACCCAATGTGGCCACCTCTCCTCCTCCCCACTTGGCATGCGCCGACCCCATCCCGTGCCCTCCTCCCGCCTGTGGTGCCCCGTGGCCTCCCGCCTGCCGCTCTTTCCTACCCCCCGGGCCCCACCTGCCTCCCCCGCCCCTAATCTTGTGCACTCCTCTACTTATCATTACGCCCCCCCCGTCCCCACGGTCGTTGGCACCATATTTTTCACGTCGACCCATACCATCTCATGGATGGCTATCCCCACTAAACATCCATGGCACCCCCCAACCCCGCGCCTTACCCCTCCCCGCCCCCGCTCCTCCTTACCCTCAGGCTACGCGGCGCCGCTGCGCAACATCCCGCTGACGCAGCTGGGCACGGAGGACGCGCCCACGGGCTTCTGCGCCATCAGCTTCATGCACGTGGCCAGCGCGTCCATGCTGGGTGGGTGGGGTGGGGGGTGGGTAGCACAGCCTAGGCTGTGCAGGCGGGGGGAGTGGGGGCTGTAAACACCAGCCCGTGCAAACCATACCCATGCGGGGTGTGGGGGTAGCCATCCATGGATGGTGTAAATTGAAACAATGAAGTGCCGATGTCCAGATGTACGGTACAGCGGGGGCCAGGGGGGACGGGGTCGGGGATAGCAAGGACATGTAGCGAAGTGTGGCAGGGGGGGAAGGGAGTGCATGGGGGTTTGGAAGGAATTGGGGTGGGGGGGGGGCTGGGGTCATGCAATTGCGCAGGGGGTCATGGTCGGTTAACATGATAGGGGGTAGCCGAGGGAAGCTGAGCCCATCGGGGGTTGGCCGTGCATGCCAGCGGTGTGTGCTATGTGGTATGTGATGCGAGCCGCACGCTCTGTGCTCTGTCCGTTCCCGAACCAAGGTTCGGCTGCCCTCTGCCTCCGGCCTGAGTTAGTGGGGCCCACATGGACCCGAATCCATGTAACAATGTTGTTGTTGCCTCTTCCGGCCTGACGCCGCCCCTGACGCCGCCCTGGCCCACACGCCTATGACCACACCGCTCGCAGTGGCGGAGCTGGGTCAGCCGGGCGTGGAGGCGCTGCAGCAGTTCAAGGTGGGGAGGGAGGAGCTGGAGGGGTGCTGGAGGGAGGGCAGGTTGGGAGGGCTGGTCGGGGAGGGCTGGTCGGGTGGCGGGGTTTCGTCGGCGTTCAGGGGGGGGGGTGCGCAGGTGCGCAACCGTCATCTGTCACCGCCAGCCTTGCCGCCACACCCTATTGCCACCGCTGCTTCTGGACGCCTTGTAAATTTAACTGAACTTGACGTGCATGGAACGCCCCCGCATATAAGCCCACGATATAAGCCCCACAAATGTCTAAGCCCCTTGCGACTCCTCCTCACCCCTCCTCACCACCCCCACCCCACCACATCACACCCCAATTCGCTACAGGCATCCTTGCAACCCCACCCCACCCCACCCCACCCCACCACAAAGCTGCACCACACCAACTGCTGCACCACCACACCACACCGCGCCACGCAATGCACCCCTTCCCCCCACCCACCCACCCACCCACCCACCAGTGGTTCCTCACCGGGACTGTTTACCAGTGACCCCCACCCAAATCCAACCTTCCACCCCACCCGTCAGGCCATCGTGACGGAGCTGTGCAGCCGCTGCGGCGGCTACGTGGTGGAGGCCAGCGAGGGGCTGTGCCTGGCGGCCTTCCGGCACGCGGCGGCGGCGCTGGTGTGGGCGCTCAGCAGCCGCGAGGCGCTGGCGGAGCACGTGTGGTCGCCCGAGGTAGGGGGATGGTGGGTGCGGGGGGCTGGTGTGTGGGCTAGCGGGCTGGGTCAGGGGGCTGGCTTGGGGCTGGGGGTGGGGTGGGGTGGGGCCTGCGAGTGTAAGGGTCAGGATATGGGGATGGGGGATCGGGGACGGGGCATCGGGAGACGGGTGTGTGGGCGTGGGTGAGGGTAGGGTTCAGGGCCGGGTCAGCTGGTAGGAAACGCGGACTCTGCCTGTGGTTACCACAGGCGTGCAGCCGGACACAACGCATTTGCGCCCTTGCGCCCCTGCGCCCCTGCGCCCCTGACGTTCCGTCTCTATACCTCTCGAGAGCCACCTCTGAAGCGGCACGGCCCACCTACCCACCCTCGGCTCGGCTCGGTTCGGCTCGGCTCGGCTTGGCTTGGCCTGCAGGTGCGGCGCTGGTATCGCTTCGCGGTGGCGCCGCCGTCCTCCACGGCCCACGGCCCCGGCGCGGGAGCCTCCGGCCAGCTGCAGCAGCATCACCACCGCCAGGGGCACGGCCACGGGCACCACCGCCAATCCCAGACCAGCGCCAGCGGCGTGGGCGGGCGCGGGCCGCGGCCGCGCACGGGCGTGCACGTGGGCTCAGTCAACGTTGAGGTCAACGCCGCCACGGGGCGCATGACGTACCGCGGCAAGGTCATGAACCGCACCTCGCGCATCGCGCACAAGGCCGCGTCGGAGCAGGTGTGTGTCCCTTGGGGCGGGGGGGTAGGCGGGTGGGTGGGGCGGGGGGGGGGGGGCGGCTGGGGAAGCCCAAGGCGCAAAGGTTGCCTTTAAAAACGTCATCCAACACACCTCGCACTCCAACCATGCTTCCCTGCAGCCCCTTTTCCACCTTCCCCCACCTTCCCCCACCTTCCCCGCCAGATCTTGTGCTCCCGTGAGGCCTGGGAGGCGGTGGTTGCCTCGCTGGCCGCCACCGTGGCCCGCATCCGCGAGGAGGAGGAGGAGGAGGAGGAGGAGGAAGAGCGCCGCCTGGCCGAGGCGGAGGCCGCCGCCAAGGCCGCGGCCGCCGCCGCCGCCGGCACCGACGGAGAGGAGGGCGACGAGGGCGACGGAGACAGCGGCTACGGCAGCGATGGAGGGGACATGCTGCCTGAGCTCGCGAACAGCGGCGGCGGCGCCGGCGGCGGCCGTGGCCGGGGGACGCCTGGCGCGAGCGGCGGCGGTGCCGGCGCGGGCAGCAGTGCCGGCGGCGGTGCGGCGGGCGTGCTTGCCTCCAGCTTCCGAAAGCTGTCGATTCGTAACCTGCTGACCGGTGGCGGTGGCGCCAGCGGCGGCAACAGCGGCGCCGCCACCGGTGACTCGGGTGGCGGCGGCGGCGGCACGGGCACCAGCAAGAGCGGCGGCGCCGGCACGCCGCCGACGTCGAGCCGCGGTGGTCGCGGCGCCGTCACGCCGCCGGGCGTCAGCGCCGCTGGTAACGCCGCCGCCCCCGGTGTGCTGCGGGAGGTGGCGTCGGAGCGCACTGGCCGGGTACGCGGCCTCAGCCGTGCCAGTGCGCTCCCGCTTGGCGCTGCCGACAGCGCTGCTGCCAGCGGCGGCGGTGGCGGCTTCAACCGACGCAGCGTCAGCGCCAAACACATGTCTGCGGCGGTGTCCTCCGCCGTCGACAAGGTGACGACGGCGGCGGCGGCGCTGGGCCGCCGCGTCGCATCGTTCTCGACCAAGGTCAGCGGCGGCGGCGATGGCGGCCGGCGCGGCAGCACCGCCGCCGGTATGAGCGCCGGCGGCGATGGCGGAGACGTGTCTTCACTGGTCGACGAACGCCGCGTCAAGTCGCTCACCAGCGGCCGCAAGCGCCGGGACTCGGGAGCGGTGGCGGTGGCGGCGGCGGCGGCGGCGGCGGCGGCTGCCGAGCCGCTGTACACGTCACCGGAGGCGTCAGGTCCGGGCGGCGCCGCGGCGCGTTGGCCGAGCCGCCTGGCGCCGTCGCAGCTGCTGCTGGCGGCGGCGCGGCTGCCGTCGGCGTCCGCCTCGGCACGCGAATCGCCCACGTCTGTGCCGGTGCCGACACCGCCCGGAGCGGCGGCGATGGTGGCGGCCGCGGCGGCGGCATTTGCGCTGCCGCAGACTAACACGTCTCCGCGTGCGTCGGCTCCGAATGCGTGCATGACGCCGCTGGCCATTTCCGCCATCGCCGCCGCCGCCGCCAGCGCCAGCGGCGCCGCCGCTCATGCCACCTCCGGTAGCATTCCCAGCGGCGGCAATGGCGGCGGCGGCGCGTCCGGAGACATCCGGTCCGCCCCGCCCTCTGGCAGCATCCCAACCGCCAGCCCTCAGCCCGCAACACTCGAGCAGTTGAGTGGTGGCGCTAGCGGCGGTGGAGCCGCCGCTACGTCGCCGTCGCCCTCGCCGTCGCGGACCTCGCCTAGTAGCCTGCTGCGCTCGATCATGAATGCACCCCTCGAGGGCGGAGCCGAAGCTGCCGGCGGGGCAAGCAGCCGCAACGGCGGCGCTGCCGCCAGCAGCGCAACTGGGCAGAGCGGTGCCCGAATGACGCCGGCGGCGCTGTCAAGCGGCGAGGCCGCGGCCGCCGCTGCAGCGGCGGCAGCGGCTGCCATGGCGGCACTGACCACGGGCACCTCCGGTCTCAGCACCGGCAGCCCAAAGCAGCAGGTGACCGTGTCCGGCAAGGGCGGCAGTGAGCGCGCGTCCCGCCCGTCAGCGGGGGCTGGGGGCGGGGCCGCAGGCAGCAAGGGAGGGCCGCCGAGTGGCCCGCGGACGCGCAGCAACAGCAACAGCAACAGCGGCAGCGGCAGCGGGAGCAGCAGCTGTGGCGAGGCGGCGGCGCCGTCGGTGGAGTGGCAGGCGCTGAGCCGGCTGGCGGGCGGGCGAGTGGAGGTGCCGGCGGGGCACAAGTTGGCGGCTCGCTTCCTGGGCAGCTACAGGTAAGGAGGAGCATGGGGGAGGCAAGGTTTCAGGTTTCGGGACATGGGCCGGCCATGTGTTTGGTCTACGGGGGCTGCCTAGGGTCCTGCGGTTGTGCGTTGCTGCGAACGGGAAGGACGTTCGTGGCCCCCCAGGGCTCAGGTGGACCATGGCGGTGTGGAGGGCTGCGCGGGTAGTCCATTCCAAGGCCCAAAGCAAGCCAACCGAGAGAACCCCGGGGCCTTGTCTCAGGTGTGTAGCCATGCGCCCAGGGGGTATCAGCACGCCCTGCCCCGTGCCCTGCTCCCGCTCCACTCGGCACTGCTGCCCTGCCTTGCACCCCCCCCCCCCACCCGCGCAGCCTCAAGGGCGTGCGCGAGGAGATGCGGCTGTTCGAGGTGTTCTGGGCGGCCGAGGGCGGGGCGGAGGACACCGGTGGCGGCGGTGGCGGCGGCCCTGGCGGCGGCGGCGGCGGCGATAGTGGCACTGAGGATGCGCCTGCCAGCAGCCGCCGCGCCCGCCGCATCAGCAGCGCCGCCGCTGCCGCCGCCACGCCGGGCTCGCCAGGCAGCGCGGCGCTGAGCCGCGGCGCGTCCATGACCGAGGTGACGGCGGCGCTGCCGGGGGTGGGTGGCGCAGACGGCGGCGGCAGGCGGCAGCGCGGCCGCAGCACCGAAGGCAGCCAGCGCGGCCGCCGGCCATCGCCTGCCGGCGGCGGCGGCGGCGGCGGCAATACGGCCAGCCGCCCCAGCGCCTCCGCCGTGATGGCGGCGGCAGTGGCGGCGCGCATGTCCGCCGATGCAAATGGGGCGCTGGCGTTGCAGGTGGTGTCGGCGGGGGCGGCGCACGCAGTGTCAGGCACCAGCGGCAAGATGCCTGTCGGCGCGCGCGCAGCCGCAGCAGCAGCAGCAGCTTACGCGGCCGCCGCGACCGGCGTTGGTGCCGTCGCCGGGGGCTCCGCCGGCACATCGAGCCACGGTAATTCGCGTGATGAGGGCCGGCTCAACAGCCGCCGCCGCCTCACGTCCCTGTCGCAGCAGCCCACTGCCGATGGCATCGCCGGCGCCGCCGGAGCCGCCGGAGCCGCCGCAGCCGCGGGCAACAGGGCGATGTCGTCGGGCCAGGTGGTCACAGGCATGAGCATCGCCCGCGGCGGCGGCGGCGGCGGTGGCGGCGGCGGTTATGGCCACCCGGTCAGTGGCCAGTACAGCGGTGCTAGCGGTTGGGTGTACGGCATGACCACGACCGGCGAGTCATTGTACGACGACGGCGACGCGCCGCCGGTTTCGGACAGTTACAACGCCAGCGCGACTGGCGGCGTGGTGACGCTGGCAGCCAACGCCTTCAGGTCCGGCGCCACCGCTTCGGGCGCGGCGGCGGCCAACCCTTCTGGCGCCCGCGACTGCGGCAGAGACGGCAGCAGCAGTCACTTCGACATATCACCGGCGCGGCACGCGCCGCCGCTGCCGCCCGCCCTGCCGACGCCGTCGGTAGCGGCGCCGGCGGGAGGCAGCATGCCGCTAGTCCGCATCCACACGGAGCGCCCTGCTGGCGTGGCGGCGGCGGCGGCGGCGGCGGACCTGCACGCAGCGCTGGCCCACGACTCCCCAATCCAGGCGGTGGGCATCCGCGCGGCGCTTGCAACCGCTGGGCTGGCCGCGGCAGCAGCGGCCGCCGGCAGGACCGGCGGCAGCGGTGGCGGCCACGCCCCGTCGCCGCAGGCGCGCTCGTCACCGGCGGGCGTGCCCACGGGCGCAGGCGCGCCGCCGGCGCAGTTCGCCTCCCCGCCTGCCCAGCGGCTCATCTCGCCGGTGCGATTGTCGAGCGGCGCGGCCGCCATCGGTGCGGTCCCTGCCGCTGCCGCCGCCGCCGCCGCCGCCACGGCGGCGCCAGGTCGCGAGCCCGCCAGCGGCCCCAGCCGGTCCTTCCTGCGCCAGTCCAGCCTCGACGACCTGCCCATGTCCATGTCCATGAGCGGCGCCGCCGGCACAACCGCCAGCGCTGGCGACGCCGTCGTTGCCGCCGCGGCTGCGGCGGCGCTGCTTGCGCAGCGGCCGCCCACAGCGGCGGCGGCAGCAGCGCGGCCGATAGCGGTCGCGGTGTCGCCCGCCGACGCCATCGCAGCCGCCGCAGCTGCCAGCGCCTCCGGCGCCGCCAGCGGCGCGCGCACGCACATGACAGGCAGCAGCCAGACGGGCCCGGCTCATACGTCCGCCTCGGGCCCCTCCGCCTCTGTTGGCGGCGGCGGCGGCGGCGGCGGCGGCTCGCTGGTGAGCGGCTCCGCCTCGGGCGCGCGCCGCCGGCTGCTGGGCGTCACCTTTGCGGATGAGGCGCTAGCCCCCGGCGGCGGCGCCGCCGGCAATGGCAGCGGTGGCGGTGGCGGCTTTTCCAGTGGCGTTTCCGGCGGCTCTGCCGCCGCCGCCACAGCCGCAACCGCAACCGCCGGCGGCTCCAACGGCCGGGCCTTCAGCGCCCATGCAACGACCAGCCCGTACGGCTCATACGGCTCGCCGTCGCCGCTGTCACAGCATCAGCGCGCCGCCGCCGCCGCCGCCGCCGCCGCCGCTAGCAGCGGCGGCCGCACGGCGTCGGCCGGCAACCTGCCGCTGCCGGCGTTGGTGCACCACCACCACCACCACCACCACTCCGACCACCATCTAGTCAGCGGCGGGGCTGTAGTTTACGCTGGCGGCGGCGGCGGCGGCGGCGGCACCTTGGCAACAACCGTGGACGGGCAGGCGCGCGCGCTGCAAGGCATCAATCGCTATGTAGGCGAAGGGCCCGATCCTGCAGCAGCGGCAGTGGCCATGGGCGGCGGCAGTGGCCCTGGAATGAGCAACAATGACACACGCCCGGCCTCCGGCGGTGGTGGTGGTGGTGGTGGCGGCGGCGGCGGCGGTCACACGCTGCTGCCGCTGCTGGCGGCCTCGCCGCTGCCACTGACAGCGCCCGGCCTCCCCTCGCTCAACCATTGGGGCGCGGCCAGTGCCAGCGCCACCCAAAGCCATGTCTACCCGCAAGGCCTGGGCTCGGACGTCAGCGCCGTCGGCGCGGCAGTGCCGGGGCAGGGGTCAGCAGCTGCAGCAGCAGCCGCGGGCGGCGTGCGCAGCGGCGGCCGGGCCGCCAGTGGCGGCAGCGCGGCCGCGGCCGCCGCCGCCGCAACCAAGACACAGCGCTTTGCCAACGCGCTGCGGGAGCACCTGATGGGCCCAGGCGCGGGCGACGGCCTGGCCGCGCCCTCCATGCCAATGCAGGTGTCTATGTCCATGGCCGAGCACTTCCAAGCAGTTGGTGGCGGCGGCGGCGTCGGCGGCGGTGGCGGCGACGGCGGCGGCAGCGGCTACGCAGCCACTGGCAGCGAGCCTGGCGACCTGGATACGGAGCAGCAGTACGTGCAGGCCGCAGCAAGCGCCGCCGGGTACGGCCCTGCTGCCGCCGGTGGTGCTGAGGGCCCTGGTGGTGCGGCGGCAGCGGCCCATGGTCACCGGCGGCCGGCCTGGCCCAGCGGGTCGGGGTTGGTGCACCCATACGCCGCTGAGGCCGCCGCGCACGACACAGCAGCAGCAGCAGCAGCAGCAGCGGCCGCGGGTCCTCATGGCGGCGGCGCCAATTACGCCGCAGCACTGACGGCGGCGGCGGTGTCCGCGCAGCAGCTGCTCCGCGGCGGCGGTCACAGCGGCTCGGGCCCTACCTCTTCCTCTGCGTCTGGGTCAGCGTCTGCGGGCGCCGGTGTCGGCGGTGTCGGCGCCGGCGGCCGCCTGGGCAGCATGGGTGCCTTGGGCCTCATGAACACCACCGCATCCATCCAGGAGGATCGCGAGCAGGAGGAGCTGCTGGTGGGGCAGCAGGAGGAGGAGGAGGAGCAGGAGCGTCAGCAGCAGGTGGGTGAGGATAGGCAGGGCCGGGCGGGGCGGGGAAGGACAGGGCGGGGCGGGGGGACGCCTGCGCAGGCAGTGGGAATGCAGGAGGCGGCGGGGGAGGCTGGAGGGGTGCCATTGAAAAGGAGCAGTGGCCACCTGTGTGGATGCACAGGCGGCGGGCATAGCGGCGCGTGTGCGCGGAACTCTGCGTGTCCCCCACCGTTCATTTGCGTGCGCAAGATGCGGCAAGAGGCGTGCTGACAGCAGTCAACCGTGCCGCCCCGCGCCCCACCTCACCCAACCTGCTGCTCCCTCTCACACCAGGGCTCGCCGGACCACGTGCACCTGCACCGGCGCAACGCGGCGTCCGTGGCACGGCTGCTGGACCCGTCCTCGCCGCCGCCGCGGCCACCGCCACAGCGGCTGCCGCCGCCGCCCCCGGCCCTCTAAGCGGAACCTATAAAGCAGGTGCATTCGGTGCCGGTGTTGGCCGGGGGCGCGCAGAGAGAGGGCTAGCTGCATGCGCAAGCTTGTGGGGTGCGGCCACGCGCGCACGAGAAAAGGCAACGTATGCTTTGTCAGTGGGGTCAAGGACTGTTGGCTCGGGTCTGGAAGCTGAAAGGCATGGGTGAGGTTCAGAGCGGCTACACTGCTGAGCGCTGTGCATCTGGGGCAGCTGGGGGCTTCTTTACCATCCCTTGCTTGGGCTCGAAGCGGACGGAGTGTGGTGGTGCTGGTGGTATGATTGGGGCATGCACTGCACGCTGCACGCTTGCGAAACAAACACCGTTTGGGCGGCCTCGTCCTGCTGCGTGCGTGTGAGACCCTGTTGTGAGCTCGGCATGGCACTGAGTGGGGCTGCCTGTCGCGTGGCCCCCTGGGGCTTGCGCTCTGAATTGGTACCTAAACTCTTTATTGTGACTTAATGCGCTGGGTGCACGCTCTTGCCCCCCCCCCCCCCATTACGCACCATCCATGGATGGCTCCCCCCCCCCCTGCTATGGAGGCGCGCCTGCTGTGCCGATCTAGCATCGGAGCTCCCTTGAGGCACGTGCTAGCACGGAAACGCGGTTTTCCAAATCCGAATTGCGGCGATCCTGATAACTGAAGTGCATCTCACTTGGCCTGAGGAGTGAATCAATCACTCAGTGGATTCGTTGCCTTGCGTGCGCGTTGGTTTGTGTCGCCGAGAGCGCTGGCGTCGCTAGCGGGTAGAGGGTGGAGGTGCGGGGTGGCGCGGGCGAGAGAGCGCAGCGCAGCGCGCTGTGGATTAATCTTTTAGTAACGACAGACTGCGTGCGACTCGCCTTTTGCGTAATTGTTCATGCGGATTGTGGTGCATTGAGGGAGCGAGCAAGCTGGGGGCTGATTAGGGTGGTGTGGTCGGTGTAGCGTAGCGGTGGCACGGATACGTTTGGATGAATGTGCGCGCGCACACAGATGTGCCTTGGGGCGCCTGCAATGCCAGACCGGCGGTACTGCTGCGGGGGATATGTGGTACTGTTCAACACTTGTGGATATTTCTTACATGCGGTTCGATAAGTGCATGGCTGGGTTTCACTAGCAGAAGTGGGTTTCCGGCTCTCAGGCACCATGGCGGCGGTTCGCCGGGACATGCATGAGGATGTATTATGCATTCGTGCAAATGGAGAGGAGGCTTGCATTACGTGTGGCGCTGGGGTTTACGCACGGTCCGGAGGCATGGATCGCATATCGGACCGCCAACAATTTCCACAGCACAACGGGAAAGCCGCTCTACTTGCCTTTCACATACGACACAAGCTGCGCGGCATGTGTACGGTGGTATGTAATCTTGCTTGTGTTCGGCACTTGTTCGATGACCCGACGGGCGCACACGCCTTTTGATAAGGCGCACTGTAATACGGCATCGTGCATTAGATCTGTGTGACAAGTAAGATGGTCCTCCCATAGTGGGCTGAGCCCACACCACGTGCACTCCGTTAGCCATGTGAGAATGAGACACGCACGTGTGTAGATGGGTGCAGCTGCCAGTTCGATACGCAAATGTGTGCAGGGCCACGGTGATTCACAAAGACTTTTGTACGGTCACATCCCACACACATGTATACACACAAACGACAAGAACAGTCACGATACGCACGCACGCACATCACAGCAAGCTGCTCATCCACCTCAAGTCAACGGCACCATCGCCACGCACGCAAGGGGTAGCAGGCTTTGCTATGTTGGGCTCCCCTAGCTCCCCCCTCCTGCAACTCCCAGGTAGCTAGGCTGCACTGCTCCCGATCAAAGGTCGCCGCTGCCCAGCCACATACACCGGCCCGGGCCTTACTCCAAACACCAGCAGGACGCTTCTCTCTATCCTCTTCCGCCTGTTCACTGCGCCACCGCCTCTGCCAGCACCACCGCCCCTCCCCTCTGCATTTCATCAGCAATACCGTTGCCTGCTGCTACTGCTGCCGCCTTGTCATCGCGCTGTAGCGGCTGTTGCTCCTCATCAGCGCCACTGGGCGCACGCCGGAGCACCTGCCGCCAAGATAGCACTGGCGGCACGGGCCAAGGGACAGGAGCTGTGACACCGGCAGTAGCAGGGGCAGCGTCATCAGTGGCTGTAGCAGCAGCAGCACTGCCACCACCTGCCACGTCACTGGTGCCACCGCCGGTCATCACGGCCCCGGGACCGCTGCCGCTGCCGTCGCCGGCCGTAGCGGCAGTAGCAGCAGTTCCGGCTGTGTCGGAGGACGGGCGGCTGCTCCAGGCGCGCCGCCAGCTAAACGCAAAAGCGGAGGTGGCGGACGCGGCGGCGGCGGCGGCGCTGGGCAGCGACGGTGCGGGCAGCAGCGGCGGCGCCGCCGCCTGGGCCGCGTCCGCATCGGCGGCGGCCGCCGCTGCCGCCAGCATGACGCGGTGAAGGGCCTCAGCACGCTGCTCCTCATCAGAGCGCGCTGCCTCTCCTTCTGATGTCACGTCATCAGCGTCCGCCTCCGAAGCAGCACGCGTGTCTGCGTCAGCAGCCTCTCCTTCGAAGTCGTTGCCCTCCATCTCCGCGTCGTGTCCTTCCGAGGCGGCATCCGCCTCCGCCTCCGCCACTGAGAAAGCGGCGTCTTCGTCGCCATGCAACACCGCGTCGCCGCCGGCCTCGTCGTCAGCATGGTCATTAAGATCCGCCGGATCCGGTTGGTCCGGCTCCGGGATTGGATCCAGGTTGGAACGCATGGAGTAAGTAGTCACAGCTACCGCCGCCGCGGCGGCGGCGGCGGCGGCGGCATCGGCGGGTGGTGGCGGCAGTAGCATGCTGCCGATGGAGGACTCGGCGCTTGTGCGGAGGCTGTTGCTGATGCTGGTGCGCAGGCTGTTGCTCAGGCTGTAGCGCCAACGATGCAGAAGCGACTGCGGCGGCGGAGGGACCGCTGCAGTGGCAGTCGGCCCAGAGGCTGTAACGCGACCGCCATCACCTGCTGCTGCTGGGCCAAGCGGCTGTGACGCCGCCGTTGACGGCGCCGGCGAAGGCGGAGGAGCCCAGCCGCCGCCGCCGCCGCCGCCGCTGCCAGCGAAGCTGCTGCCGCCGCCAGTGACGGTGATGCCTCCAGCAGAATTGTTGGTTGCGACGGTCGCGGAGGTATCAAATGAAAAGGCCTGGCGGCGGTGGCGGCGCTTGGTCCACAGCCCGGCAAGTGACAGAGGCGCGGACGCAGGCGGCGGCGGCGGCAGTGATGAAGGCGCTGCTGCTGACGCTGGGGATAAGCTGGCAGTAGCAGCAACTGCACCATCATCCGCGGCGGAGGCTGCTGCAGTAGCAGAGCTGACGGCGGCGCGGATGGCTGCGCGGGATGACCAAGGTGGCACCGACAGCGTTGGCGGCGGCAGCGGCGCTGCCCTTGCGGCCACGGCCGCAGCAGAGGCAGAGGCAGAGGCAGCAGTGGCAGTAGCAGTGGCAACGATGGCAGTAGTCGCAGCGGCGGGTACGGCGAGGGCAGCGCCGTCGCCCACCGCAGCGGCTACAGCCGTGGCGGAGCCGTGCTGGCGGATGTACGACAGGGCGGCGGGGTCCAGCTTGGCGGCGTGGGCTGCTGCTGCCGGGCTGCGGGCAGCAGCAGCGCTGGCAGTAGCAGCAGCATGGGTGAGGCTGGCGGCGCACGTGGCGGCCACCACTGCCTCTGCTACCGGTGCGCCGCCCCGCCGGCCGCCGCCGTCACCGCCGCCGCCGCCACTGATACCCTGCGACACGACCGTTGCCGCCGTCACCGCAGCTCCTGACCCGCCGGCTGTGGACGCGGCAAGGCTGCCCGAGAAGGCAGAGTGCATCACGGAGGTGGCGGAGCCGGGTCCCCCGGCGCCACCGGCGGTGCCACCGGCGCCGCCTGCGCTAACGCCTGCACTGCTGTTGGTGCGTGAGAAGGCGTTGCGGGCGGAGGCATAGTCATCGTCGCTGTCTCCGACGTCGTGGGTGCCGTTGTAGAACAGCACCGGGGCAGCAGGAGCTGCAGCAACAACAGCAGCTGTAGCGCCCGTGCCGGCGGTGCTCACGGCGGCGCCCGCGGCGGCACCTGTGGCGGCGCCAGTCGCGGCCACGCTGGCAGGAAACGCGGCAGTAGTAATCCCGTTGCCCCCGCCGCCCCCCGCCGTAGTCGGCGACAGCGGCGGCGTGTCAGGCGCAGCTGCAGGCGCCGACGGCGCCGACAACGGCAGAGCAGCCGTT
Source organism: Chlamydomonas schloesseri (assembly GCA_016834595.1). Lineage (NCBI taxonomy): Eukaryota > Viridiplantae > Chlorophyta > Chlorophyceae > Chlamydomonadales > Chlamydomonadaceae > Chlamydomonas > Chlamydomonas schloesseri. The sequence goes on along the minus strand of JAEHOD010000128.1, from coordinate 23,487 downwards.
GCTGCTGCTGCTGCTCCTCCGGTCATGGGCCAGGGCCGGGTCCCATGCTGCTGCTGCTGCTGCTGCTGCTGCTGCTGCTGCTGCTGTTGATGGGCCGCAGTGGAGTCGAACAGCGCACTGGTGCTCATGCTGGGCCGGCCGCTGGCGGCGCTAGGGCGCCCACTGAGAAAACCGCCGCCGCCGCCGCCGCCGAGGAGGCCAGTAAAACCGCTGAGGCCGTACTCACTGCCGGCGCCGCCGGCACCGCCGTCTCCATCATAGCCGCCGCGGGCGATGCTGGCGGGACCGGTTTGCATGAGCTGGTCGATGACTTCGGGCGCGGGGGCGAAGCGCTGCGTGCAGCAGATGAGACGGTAGTGGATGCGTCACTCACGTGCGCTAAAATGCCAACGACTAACGGCATGCATAGAGAGCGTGGAACTAGCGAAGTAGTAATAATGGATATGTGTGGCAGGTAGGAAGGGAGGGCGATTCACACCGTGTGTGTGCACGACCACGGCAGGCGGGCATTGCTATGCACGCATTGTGTTGATTCTCCTCCAGTCCACCTACCAGGCTAACCAGACCCAGACGACCAGAGCCACGCGGCACTCTCACCTTGCGCTTTGCCGCGACGGCGGCCGCGAACGCCGCGCCTGCCACCGTGATCATCCCCACACCGCCGACCACCCCCGCCAGCACGCCCACACCCGCGCTGCTCATGCCGCTGCCGCCACCCCCGCCGCCAGCAGCACCACCAGCAGGCGAGGGCACCGGCGCTGACGCCGCTGCGACATTGTTACTGTCCGTCGGCACCACTTCACCGCCGCCGCCGCCGCCGCCGCCGCCAGCACCAGTACCGGTGGGCCCGGCGGCGGCGGTGCCGCCGCCGCCAGGGAAGTCGACTACAGCCTGACCTGTGACGTTGACGCCGCCGGCGTCGCGGCTGCCACCCGTGGCGCCGGTATCGGTGCCGTTGAAGCCGCCACCGCCGTCGCTACCGCCACTGGGGCTGGAACTGATGTTGGTGACCGAGAAAGGCGACGGCGGAGGCGCCGGCGGCCGTGGCACAGTAGCAGCAGCAGGTGGCGAGGGTGGCGATGACGACGCGAGTGCACCGCCGCCAGAAGATGGGAGGCTGCTGGGCGGGATGAGTGTTGGCGGGGGCTCATCCAGCGAGCCTACGCGCACGGGTGATGGCGGCGGCGGCAACGCCGTCGCCGTGCTGCTTGGTATCGCCACCGGTGCAGAGCCGCCGGTAGGCTCGCCGTTGCTGTCGTCCTCGGCCGGTGGCACATCGGGCGGCGACGGCGGAGGTTGGCCCTCACCACGACCCTTACCACGACCCTCACCACGACCCTCACCGCCTCCGGGAGGAGACGGAGGCGGGGCGCCAACAGGGTAGCCACTTCCGCCGCCGCCTCCGCTGCCGTCTCGGAAAGGAATGCCTGGCTCCGGCGATGGCGGTGACGGCGGAGAAGGGCCGCCACCGCCGCCGCCAGACCAGAAGTCGTGCCCCCCTGGGCCCCAGCCGAAGTAGCTACCGTCGTAACCCCCGCCGTAACCGCTGTAACCGCCGTAACCGCCGTAGCCGTACCCTCCACCGTACAAACCGCCACGACCGCCGCCACCTCCGTGATTGTGACCGCCGCCGTACCAGCCGCCATGGGGCCATGGCGGCGGCTGATGAGGTGGCTGAGGTGGCCGCTGGTTGGGAGGAGGGGTAGACGAAGAGGCGGGACTTGCCACAGGGGCTGGGGGCGACGACCCTTCTGCCGTGGTCGATGCATGAGGCGGCCGTGGCGGCCGTGGCGGCGGTCGCGGTCGGGGCGGCGCCGGCGGACGCGTTTCACCGCCACCACCATTCACACCGCCAGCACCGCCAGCTGGAGCCGGAGCAGGGGCAGGGGCAGGGGCAGGAGCAGGCGGAGGAAGCTGACCGCCGCTGCCAGTAGTGCTGCCGCCGCCGTAACCACCACCGTAGCCGCCGTACCCGCCGTTGCTGCCGTTACCGTAGACGCCGTAGCCACCACCGTGCACACCACCTTGAAACGGAGGGGGTGGCATGCCACTGCTGCTGCCACCGGGGCCGCCGGGGCCGCTGCCGTATGGAGGTGCTTGAGGCTGTAGGGCGCCGCCACCGGAATCACTCGGCGGCTCGGAGCTGGGTGGCTCGGAGCTGGGTGGCTCGGAGCTGGGTGGCTCGGAGCTGGGTGGCTCGGAGCTGGGTGGCTCGGGGCTTGGCGGCTCGGGGCTTGGCAGGTAGCCAGCGGGGCGGGAAGGCGAGGGGGACGGTGGCCCATAGGCGGGTGGTGGTGCAAGTAGGTAGACGGGTTGAGGGTAGGCGGGAGGGAAGGCGGCTGGCGGCGCAAGGTTCATGGGCGGCTCATCAGGGCTTGGCGGGTAGGCAGCTGGTGTCGGGTAGGCAGCTGGTGTCGGGTAGGCGGGGGGCTGCAGGCGAGGCGGCTCGGGGCTGGGCGGCTCAGGAGAAGGCGGTGCCGGAGTGGTGGGGGGGGGGGGGGCCGGGACGGCTCGGGCCTCGGAGGAGACCTGGGGCGTAGCGGTGCTGGCGGCGGCGGTGACGAGGCATCACGAGAGGGGGCGGGCGAGTAGGCTGGAGGCGAAGGGCGGCTGGGTGGCTCGGGGCTGCGCGGCTCAGGGCTGGGCGGCGCAGGGCTGCTGGGCGGCTCGGGGTTTGGTGGGTAGGCCAATGGAGCAGGGTACGGCGGCACCGGAGGCGGGTAGGCGCCATTGGGAGCTGGGGGGTAGGTGGGCGAGGGCGGCGGTAGCGAGGGCGCAGGCGGCTCGGGCGCGGCAGGCGGGTGAGGCGGCGGAGCAGGCGGCGCGAGGGGAGCGAGTGGAGGGTAGTGCGGCGGTGGGTAGGTTGGTGGCGGGGCCTGTGGCGGGTAGGTTGGCGGTGGCGGGAGGACCACTGGGGGCGATGGCGGTCTGCTGCTGGGTGGTGGCACCGGCGGATAGGCGGGTTGTGGTGCCGGTGGATAGGCGGGTGGGGGCGCCGGTGGATAGGCGGGTGGGGGCGCCGGTGGATAGGCGGGTGGGGGCTGGACGGCCGGCACAGGTGGTGCGGGTGGAGGGTAAAGCGGTGCGGGTGGAGGGTAGAGCGGTGCGGGTGGAGGGTAGAGCGGTGCGGGTGGAGGGTAGAGCGGCGGTGGTGACACGGGCGGGTAGCTGGGAGGCGGGGCAGGAGGGCTGCTGGGTGGGGGTGACGGCGCAGCGGGTGGCGGCTCGAATGGTGGGTAGGCTGCTGGGCTGCTGGGCGGCGCAGGGCTGGGCGGGTAGGCCACTGGAGCAGGGGAGGGTGGTGCAGGCGACGGAGGTGGTGGTGATGCAGCAGGCGGCTCTGGGCTGGGCGGCGCCGCTGGCGGGTACGCGGCGGGCAGGGGAGGGCCTGCTGGGGGGATTGCTGGTGCGGGTGGGTAGGCGGGTGGGGGGTAGGCGGGGAGAGGATAGCTTGGTCTGCTCGGTGGCTCAGGAATGGAGGGGCTGGGGCTTGGTGGTCCGGGGCTCGGCGGCTCAGGTGACGGAAGAGAAGGCGACGGCAGCTCAGGCACTGGCGGCTCAGGACTGGGCGGTGCCGGTGACGGAGGATCTGGCGAAGGAGGATCTGGCGACGGCGGCTCGGGGGTGGACGGCTGAGGGCTTGGCGGCTCCGGGCTAGGTGGCTGTGGGCTTGGCGGCTGTGGGCTGGGTGGCTCCGGGCTAGGCGGCTCCGGGCTTGGCGGCTCCGGGCTAGGCGGCTCCGGGCTCGGCGGCTCCGGGCTCGGCGGCTCCGGGCTCGGCGGCTCCGGGCTCGGCGGCTCCGGGCTCGGCGGCTGGGGGCTCGGCGGCTGGGGGCTTGGCGGCTGGGGGCTCGGCGGCTGGGGGCTAGGCGGCTCCGGGCTGGGAGGCTCCGGGCTCGGCGGCTCCGGGCTCGGCGGCTCCGGGCTCGGCGGCTCCGGGCTCGGCGGCTGGGGGCTCGGCGGCTGGGGGCTCGGCGGCTGGGGGCTCGGCGGCTGGGGGCTCGGCGGCTGGGGGCTGGGCGGCTCTGGGCTGGGAGGCTCCGGGCTTGGCGGCTCGGGGCTTGGCGGCTCGGGGCTTGGCGGCTCCGGGCTTGGCGGCTGGGAGCTCGGCGGCTCTGGGCTCGGCGGCTGGGGGCTGGGTGGCTGGGGGCTGGGTGGCTGGGGGCTGGGTGGGCTGGGGGCTGGGTGGCTGGGGCGGTATCGGCTGCAGGGGGTAGGGCGGTTGCGGAGGCGGGTAGGCGGGGTGGTAGGCTGGCGGGTAGTAGCCTCCGGGCGGTGCGTAGGGCGGCGGCCGCAGTGGCACTCCGGGGTACAGGGGCGGCGGCGAGGGCGTCTCTGGTGGGGAGCGGCGCGGCATCTCGGGATACGCAGGTGGAGACGGAGGTTGGGGTGGTGAAGGGGGTGCGGGGAAGGGCGGATAGGATGGCGGGGCTGGCGACGGCGGCTCTGGGCTGGGTGGCGCAGGCGAAGGCGGGTAGGGAGGCGCTGGGCTGGGCGGCTCAGGCGAAGGCGGCGCAGGCGACGGAGGAGCCGGCGAGGGAGGCTCAGGGCTGGGTGGCTCAGGCGACGGTGGAGCGGGCGACGGAGGTGTGGGCGAAGGAGGCTCCGGTGAGGGCGGGGCTGGCGACGGCGGCTCTGGGCTGGGTGGCGCAGGCGAAGGCGGGTAGGGAGGCGCTGGGCTGGGCGGCTCAGGCGACGGTGGAGCGGGTGAGGGCGGGGCTGGCGACGGCGGCTCAGGGCTGGGCGGCTCAGGCGACGGTGGAGCGGGCGACGGAGGTGTGGGCGAAGGAGGCTCCGGCGAGGGCGGGGCTGGCGACGGCGGCTCTGGGCTGGGTGGCGCAGGCGAAGGCGGGTAGGGAGGCGCTGGGCTGGGCGGCTCAGGAGACGGCGGCGCAGGCGACGGAGGAGCCGGCGAGGGAGGCTCGGGGCTGGGCGGCGCAGGCGACGGAGGCGCAGGCGACGGTGGGTAGGGAGGTGCGGGGCTGGGCGGCTCAGGCGACGGCGGAGCAGGCGAGGGTGGGGCGGGTGACGGAGGCTCTGGCGAGGGAGGAGCCGGCGAAGGAGGAGCAGGCGACGGCGGCTCGGGGCTGGGCGGCGCAGGCGACGGAGGCGCAGGCGACGGTGGGTAGGGAGGTGCGGGGCTGGGCGGCTCAGGCGACGGCGGAGCAGGCGAGGGTGGGGCGGGTGACGGAGGCTCTGGCGAGGGAGGAGCCGGCGAAGGAGGAGCAGGCGACGGCGGCTCGGGGCTGGGCGGCGCAGGCGACGGAGGCGCAGGCGACGGTGGGTAGGGAGGTGCGGGGCTGGGCGGCTCAGGCGACGGCGGAGCAGGCGAGGGTGGGGCGGGTGACGGAGGCTCTGGCGAGGGAGGAGCCGGCGAAGGAGGAGCAGGCGACGGCGGCTCGGGGCTGGGCGGCGCAGGCGACGGAGGCGCAGGCGACGGTGGGTAGGGAGGTGCGGGGCTGGGCGGCTCAGGCGACGGCGGAGCAGGCGAGGGTGGGGCGGGTGACGGAGGCTCTGGCGAGGGAGGAGCCGGCGAAGGAGGAGCAGGCGACGGCGGCTCGGGGCTGGGCGGCGCAGGCGACGGAGGCGCAGGCGACGGTGGGTAGGGAGGTGCGGGGCTGGGCGGCTCAGGCGACGGCGGAGCAGGCGAGGGTGGGGCGGGTGACGGAGGCTCTGGCGAGGGAGGAGCCGGCGAAGGAGGAGCAGGCGACGGCGGCTCGGGGCTGGGCGGCGCAGGCGACGGAGGCGCAGGCGACGGTGGGTAGGGAGGTGCGGGGCTGGGCGGCTCAGGCGACGGCGGAGCAGGCGAGGGTGGGGCGGGTGACGGAGGCTCTGGCGAGGGAGGAGCCGGCGAAGGAGGAGCAGGCGACGGCGGCTCGGGGCTGGGCGGCGCAGGCGACGGAGGCGCAGGCGACGGTGGGTAGGGAGGTGCGGGGCTGGGCGGCTCAGGCGATGGCGGAGCAGGCGACGGAGGAGCCGGCGAGGGAGGCTCAGGGCTGGGCGGCTCTGGCGAAGGCGGAGCGGGCGACGGAGGTGCAGGCGAGGGAGGCTCCGGCGAGGGCGGGGCTGGCGACGGCGGCTCTGGTGAGGCTGGATACATGGGCACTGGAGCGGGGGGAGCGGGAGAGCTGGGAATGGATGGGTAGGTGCTTGGAGGTGGGGCCACAGGGATGGTGGGGTAGGTGCTGGGGGACGGAGGAGGCGCGCCCGGGTGTCCGGCGGGGTATGGTGGTGGATAGGGTGGAGGAAGTGCAGATGGACTGGGAGGATACGGTGGCGCAGGGGGGGATGGGCTTGGTGCGAGCGGCAGTTGCGGGTAAAGAGGTGCCGGCGGCTCTGGCGAGGGAGGCGGGATGGAGGGTGGGTAGGGAGGCTCTGGGCTGGGCGGCTCAGGCGACGGCGGAGCATGCGAGGGTGGGTACAGGGGCGCCGGGGCCGGAGGTGCCGGGCTGTTGGGCATCATCGGGTAGGCTGGTGGGTATGCGGCCGGCGTCGGTGTTGGCGTTGGCGGGGATGCAGGTGGCGACGCCACAGGCACGCCAGGGTAGGGGGGCGCGGCAGTAGCGGGATGAGCTGGCTGCTGCAGCGGCTGCGGCGGCGGCGCCGCCAGGTGGTGGCAGGGCTTGCCCTCGTGGCTGCAAGGCAGCGGCCGCCTGCCCGAGCGGCACACGAAGGCGCGGCACTCCACACACAGCGTCCAGCGCAGCACCAGCTGGCGGCGAGCCCGACCCGCCGCTGGGTCTGCCGCCGTCGCCGCCGGGATGAGAGTCACGGCGCCCTCCACGTCAGCACCGTTGCAAGCGGCCACGTCATCATACGCGGGCGTCTTGTGGCCGGCCTGGCCGCCGTCGTCAACACCATCAGCGTAACCGCCGCTGCTGCCGCCGCCGCCGCCGCCGCCGCAGACGGTGACGTAGGGGCACCAGGCCCAGGTCCGGCCGTCGGACGAGTGCAACGGCGCCGGCTGCTGCTGCAGTGGGAGGGTCGAGCTGCTGGTGGCGTTGGCTGCAGCAACCCAGCAGCCGTCGGGGCGGTCACCTGCAATGTGCAATGGAGGTTTGGAGGCATCGGCGGTATGAGAAGCAGCACGGCGACGGCTATGTACGCCATCACACGACTACCACGCCTTACGCCGTTGCAATTTAGAGCATGTCCGTGAATCCACCGTCAAATAAAGGCACGCTGTTGTCTTGGTCCCCGCTGTATTGGCAGCGCCAGCTTCCCTCCCAACCTCCATATCCCCGCCCGCCCCAGTGCCGGGCCAGCCCCTGACCATGCACGTGAACAAGAACCACGGCACCGCACCCGCCGCCGTACACACGCCGCGGTTTGCGACTCACCACACAGGGCCGCCAGTGCGGCAGCGTCCCACCCGTAAGCGTCTGACTCTTCAGCCGCCGCCACCGCCTGCGAGTTTGAGGGCTGCAGCAGCGGTCCTGCCAGCTGGCCGCCCAAGCTTGCGCAGGTGGCGGCGGCGGCGTGGTACTCCTGTCGGGGGAAAGCGGAGAGGGGAAAATGGGGATTAAGAAGATTAACAAGATAAGCGTGCGAGGGCCGGGGCGGGGGTGTGGCCGTCAGCGCGCCAAACCCCAGCTCGGCCCAGCGCAACACATTGACGCTCCGAGGTCCACTTAGTCCACTTCCATGCGGCTTTGGATGCGGCTGACCAGGCCATCACTGATGTCCATCAGGATTCGCGCTTGGACCCGCGAGGCGCACGCGGTCTCCTGCGCACCTTATCTTGGCGAAAGACCGTGTAATAGTATTGGCCATGCGACGCGGCAGCGCCCGGCATCACCGCTAACGCTGCCGCGAGCCACATCACAAGCATCAGCGCCGGAGCCATCAGGACAGCAGAGCGCTGGCATAACGCTCGCCCGCGGCCGCCCCTAGGCAGGCCCATGCGGTCAAATGTCACGAGAAAGGAGCTAAGCAGGCCGCTGGGTTGCGCTGCGTCGCTCCATCGGTACAGCGGCACGGTCATGTGCCAGCGCGCCGATGAGGGCGCGACAGAGTTATGTCGCGCGGAGTTGCCAAAGCGTATTATTGAGAGGTAAGGTGACTTCTGTTCATTAAGTGGCGGCCCATATGCAAGGACAGAATAGCAGCAGCGGTGCTGAACGAGCTCATTCCCGGCGCGGTCGGGTTGCAGCTGCCCAAAAGCCACCAGCCGCCCTCCCGGGTGCGCACCAGCGCGCCACCACGCCTCGACTCATCGGTACATGAATACCTTCACCTATATTATCCGGCCCGCGAAAGCGTGGGCGGTGCACCTCCAGGAGGTCTCCGTGCGCGGCCTTTCGAGCAGTTTGACGGGCCTCCTGGTTTTGCTCCGGCCGCGTGCCACAGTCAGTAGAGGATTGTGGCAATAGACAATACAGCCTGCGCCGCAAGGGCGTGCGCCCTCCCCGACAGCCGTCGTCCTGGAACCTAGAACCAGATCGTCAAGTGGCCGAAGAAGCCTCTATGCCACCGTTTATCCCTTGTATGTACTTGTGCATTCAAATCAAATTGCAATAACCGACATAGCAGGCCCACTCGCAATTGCAGCGCGAGTTCGCTTCGCCTCCAGCAGCTCTTGCACACAAATTTGCACAATATCATCTATAGACTCCTCTCTCCTTACGTACTTAGGAAGCGAACTATGTAACTTGACGAGCTTGCATAGGCCGACTGGTCCTTGCTCGGCCGAGCTTGCGTGATAAACTGCAGGCGTATTCAAAAACATGCGCTGATAGGTGATCACATATGCTCGGGATCAACGGAGAGCTCTGGCTGCCCGGGCGCCCCGGGCACAGCGGCTCGCGAGGTCTGAGCTGCACTCGGCCAGGGGGTGCCGCGCCGCACGCCGCGCCACGGCTCGCTCGCCCCACGGCCGCCGCTTGCCCCGCCCCGCGTTGCAACGCCTCTTCCTCCATGCCAGCTAGCATGGTTGCGTATGGCCTGGTGGCCTGTGCCAACACCGCGGCTGTGAGTCCATGCTGCCCGCAGCCGCGGCAGCAGCAGGCCGACAGCCTGCCTCCGCGCCTGCTGCATTACAGCAGCTGGGGCCTGCTGCCTCAATGCAGACGCCAGCAGGCATGGTCGTCGCCAGTTGCTACAGCCGCCACATCGGAGCCAGCGGCAGCCGGAGGCTCTGGCCAGGCTGGCGGCGCCAGTAGCAGGGGCGGTGCAAGTGGCGGCGGCAACAGCGGCGGCGGCAGTAGCAGCAGCGGTAGGGGTGTGGGGCCTAACCGACCTGCATCAGCTGCAGGGGCTGGAGGAGCTGGCGGTGCGAGGAGCTCCAGCGGCGGCGGCAGTAGCAGGGGCGAGCAGGAGGGCCGCCGGCCGCCGGGCGCTGGCAGTGGCGGCAGTAGCAGACAGCCCAGCGCCGGCAGTGGCGGCAGTAGCAGAGGGCGCGGCGGTGGTGGTGGAGCTGGTGGGGCCGGGCTGGGCAGGGGTGCTGGCGCAGCCGGCGGCGGCAGCAGTAGCACCGCCAGCAGCGGCATCAAACCGCCTAGCAGCAGCAGCAGCACTGGCTCAGCCGGCGCCGGCGCCCGCCGCGCCGCAGCAACCAGCAGCACTGGAGCCTCCACCTCCGCCTCCACCTCCGCCTCCGCCTCCACCTCCACCTCCACCTCCACCTCCGCCTCCACCTCCACCTCCGCCTCCACCTCCACCTCCACCTCCACCTCCAGCCCGCGGCTGCAGCGCCTCATCCGCGAGGCCATGGCCGAGGCCATGCGCACCCGCGGCGCCACGGCCAGCGAGGCGGTGGTGCGGGACCCCGAATCCAGATCCAGATCCAGCCGGCCCCTGGGCAAGGTCACGTGGCTCATCGACCCCGTGGCGGCGGCCAAGGAGATCATGGGCGGCGCGGAGGGCGAGGCGGCGGCGGGGGGGCTGGGGGCGGCGGCGGCGGCGGCGGCGGCGGCGGCGGGGCGGGGGCTGCACCCCGCGTTGGAGGTGGCGCAGGGGCGGCGCTGGGCGGGGGGGGACCTGCTGGCCGGCACCGGCGCGGGCGCGTTCGAGCGACAGCAGGGTGCTGGCGGCGGCGGCGTCGGCGGCGGCGGCGGCGGCGTCGGCGGCGGCGGCGGCGGCGGCGGCGGCAAGGCTAGTAGTAAGAAGGGTGGGAGGCGCGGCGTGGAGGGGGCGGCTGCGGCTGTGGCTGCGGCTGGGGAGGAGGAGGGGGAGGAGGAGGCGGTGAAGGAGCAGGGGGCTGCAGGCAGTGGCAGCGGGGGCGCGGGGGGCGGAGGCCGCTTCCTGCACGACTTCAGGGATGGGGGCGCGCAGGCACAGACCCAGGCAGGGCCAGCAGCGGGCGCAAGAGGCGGAGCAGCGGCGGCGCCGCGGTACCGGTTCTTGGTGGTGCCCTTGGTGGCAACTGCGGCCGCGGCGGCCAGTGCAGCTACGGCGGCGCCGGCGCCGGCGCCGGCGGCGGCGGCAGCAGCAGCCGCGGCAATGACACCAGTGCCTGTTGTAACAGGTGCGGCAGTGGCAGGCTCGGCCCAGCCAACCCCCGCAGACCCTGGCCCGAGCGATGCGGCAGTGGCTGCAGGCGCAGCCGTGCCGGTCGCGCCTGCCGCCGCGCCAGCCGTACCCTCACAGCCGCCCACTGCGGCCTCAAACACGCCGCAGCCGCCGGCGCCGCCAACCGCGCCCGCTGCACCGGGTGGCTCCGCGCCCCCGTCAGGAGTAGCAGCAGAGCCGACATCGAGCTTGCTAGCAACGCCGCCGCCGCAGCAGCAGCCGCAGCTGCAGCAGCAGCAGCAGCAGCAGCAGCAGCAGCTGCTGCAGCAGCTGCTGCAGCTGCCGCTGCCGCCACGTCAGCGGTATGACTACCGCCTGCGGCTGGACGTGGCGGCGGGGTCCGTGCGGGGCATGGCGGGCGTGCTGAGGAAGGTGCGTGTCGGGGCGTGCGCGCTTGTTAGGAAACTTGCGAAAGAAAAAGCGCAGACTTGCGCGCGTGTGTGTTGTTGTGGTGAAGATGGGAAAAGATCGGGATGTTGGGAAATGAGGCGGGGATTGCCGTGCCATAGTCCGAGAGCACGGGCAATGAGCGTGGGCAGTGAGCGTGGAAGCAAGAGGCTTATGGCGGGGGGGGCCGGGGATGGGTGTGGTTGTGCGGGCTTGGGTTGTGGTCGCAGCCAAAACAGCAACACGGACTAGGCCAAACATGTCAATCAGGGCTGAAGTCCCGCATGCAGCTAAGAGGACCACACCGCATGCAGGCATCTTGGTGCCCGGCCAGCACCATGCATGCACACGCAGCCAACCACATCTTGCTCCCCCTCCCCCTCCCCCTATCCCTTCCCTTCCCTTCCCCCGCTCCTGCTCCCGCCCCCCCCTCGCGCCTCGTGCAATAACTCGCCCTGCACCCCCCCCCCGTCATTAATTTAAATGCATGGCACCCCCCCCCCCAACCCCCAGGCCCTGTCCCGGCACGCGGTGGTCCTCACCGAGGCCCCCACCCGCCCCGACCTGCACTTCGCGGTCAAGGTGGTCGCCACCGCGCGGGCGCAGCTGGCCGCGGAGCAGCAGGCGGCGGAGCAGCAGGCGGCGGCAGAGACGGACGGCGGGGAGCAGCAGACAGCCGGAGCAGCTGCGGCAGCAGGGGAGAAGGGTGAGGAAGCAGAGGCGGAACAGGAGGTGGAGGTGGAGGCGGGGCAGGGGCGGGGGCAGACCAAACCGCCGCCGCGGCCGACCGGCCGGCAGGCGAAGAAGCAGCCGCCGCCGCACCCGCCGCCGCAGTCCTTGAAACGGGCAGAGGCGGACGGGGCTGCTCCTCCAGGGGACGTCGTGTGGGCGCAGTCGGACATCGGGTTACAGGTGCTACTGCCCAAGCAGCCCTACGTGCGGGCGCCGCCGCCCGGTCCTGGCGGCAGCAGCAGCGGCAGTGGCGGCAGTAGCGGTGGCGGCGGCAGCGGCAGTAGCGCTGGGCGGGTGTGGCGCATCTACTCGCACCGTGTGCCGCTGCCGCCTGCAATGCCACCATCGTCTTCCTCCGCACCCATAGCAGCAGCTGCTGCAGCTGCTGCTGCTCCTTCGCCGGCGCAGCAGCCGCAGCTGCAACGGCTGATGGTACGGCGACACGGCAGCGGCGGTGGCGGCGGCGGCGGCGGCTCGGTGTCGGGCGACGCAGCACTGGCGGAGGCGCTGGGCGCGGCCGTGCTGGCGGACGGCGCGGCGGAGCTGGCGGCGCCGGGACGAGACGACCTGGCGGCGGCGCTGGCGGCGGTGGTGATGGCGCGGGGCTGGCTGGCGCGGGGCGCGGGGGGCGCGGGTTCCGCAGGCGGTAGCGGGCAGGCGGCTGTAGCAGGGCCGGGGGCGGCTCCAGGGACGGCTGTAGCAGCGGGCTCACCTGTGGAGGTGGCGGTGCCGGTGGCGGAGGCTGACCTGGCCGTGTTTCCCTCCTGGGCCACCTTCCAGCTGCCGGAGCAGGACGGCGGCGGCAGTAGCAGGGCCGGTAGCAGTAGCAGCAGCGGCAGTAGCAGGGCCGGAGGAAGCGGAGCTGGTGTGGGCAACGGTGCTACGGATGAGGAGCAGGATGGGGGAGTGGAGGAAGAGAAGGGTGGGGAGGGGGTGGCGGCAGCTGGGGCGGTGGGCGGCGCGGCGCGTGGGCTGCGGCTGACGGTGCGGCTGTGTTTGGGGGGGCGGCCGGATGTGCTGCTGGGCCCGGGGGGCCGGCTGTTGGGGCCGCTGCCTCAGTCGGTGTTGGAAGAGGTGGAGGAGGCAGGGCGGCAGCAGCAGCAGCAGCAGCAGCAGCAGGCGGCGGGGTTGCAGTGGGGCCGAGGAGGAGGCGGTGGCCGCGGAGGGGGCGTAGGTGGCCGTGGAGGGGGCGGTGGCCGCGGAGGGGGCCGAGGCACGCCCACCGCCGGAAGGGGCGGCCGGGGGCGCCGGTAGCTGACGGCGCGTACGGCATTCGAAGCCTTCCCAATCGTTTGGGGGCAATCGCGGCGCAAGGATGAGGGCAACTGGCTACAGGTGTGGAAATGGCTGGCTGGTATGTTAGTAGCAAGCATGCATAAGGATGCAGCTGTGTGTGTGTAATTAACTGTTGCCATACTCATCTGTGTCCTGAGTGTGCGACGTCCTGACAGTCCCCGAAAGCTTTACAAGGTGGCTGTCCGGCTAATGACTCGAGAACATCATCGTCGATGAGGATGGGGATCGCAGATTTGAAGGGTGGAACACACCGGCCGCACCCACCTTCACGAATGGCGATTGCACAGCCTACGGCCGTGGCCTACGGCCTGTGGCCCGTCATAGCAGGGTTACACATGTGTGGACACCGTATGTGTATTCGGGCCAGTTCTTTCCGGAAAGACGGAGATATGAGACTGTGTTAAGAAACCCTCTGCATCAGTAAGTACTTCAGTGCAGTCGGGGGCCGCTTGCAATTCTAAGCGCTGGCAACGGCAATGACGGCAATCGCCCACATGACCAGCCTTCTGAATCCAGCATATACATGGAGTACGGTACATGAGAAACGCGGTAGGGCCTCAGCTGTCCTCATATCCGCCTGCCCCGCTGCTGCTGCTGTTGCTGGTACTGCTGGTAATAGCCGGACGCCGGCTCCTGTCCGTAGTAGTACTGCGGCTGCGGCTGCGGCTGCGGCTGCTGCACCCCCCCTCCCCTTCCCCCTCCCCCTCCTCCGCCGCCACGCCGCCCGCCGCTGTAGCCACCGCCGCCGCCACCGCCTCTCCCACCACCACCACCCCTACCGCCACGGCCTGCAAAGCCGCGGCCCCTGCCCCCGCCGCCCCCGCCGCCGCCGCCGCCGCCCTCACGGCCTGATCTCCCTCCTCCACCCCCTCCATAGCCACCCCCTCCATAGCCGCCCCCTCCATAGCCCATATACTCGGCGCTGCCTCCGATGGCGTCTGCGTTGGCCTGCGCCGCGGGGTTGTTGGCACCGCGCCGCTGGAACTGCAGGCAGCAGCAGCAGCAGCAGCAGCACGCAGGCAGGCAGGCAGCAGCAGCAGCAGCAGCAGCAGCAGCACGCAGGCAGGCAGGCAGCAGCAGCAGCAGCAGCAGCAGCAGCAGCAGCAGCACGCAGGCAGGCAGGCAGAGCAGCACGGGATTTTTATGCGAACCCGGAAGCTAGACATTTTGCGCTTGCGAGCGAGCTTGTGACCACGGACTGCAGCTATCGGCCCTGTCAGCGCCTGTCCAGCCCGACCTACCACCTCTCACCTGCCCTCCTCCCCCGCCACCTCCTCTCACCTGCCCTCCTCTCACCTGCCCTCCCCCGCCTCCTCTCACCTGCCCTCCCCCTCCGCCACCTCCCTTTTGCAGCCCCAGGACCCGCTCTGCGTAGCTGCGCCCGCGCGCCGCCGCCGCCTCCAGCCGCCGCCAGCTGGCCCGGTCCACACGCAGAGGCGGCGGGCTGGCGCCTGCGGCCATGACATGATATATGTAAGGAAGGCGAGCGGGTATCGGTGCATTTGAGGCGCTGCTGTTAGTTGGGGGTTACAAAAGCGGCGATTCTGCGGTGGTTCTGTGACGCTCGAATCGAGAGATGCTCATGCACTCCGGCCAACAACGCTTGCTCAGCTGCTGCCTGCAGTGCGCACCTTCAGCTAGCGAATCCCGCATAGCACTCTAGCTATGTTTCCCCCCCCCTCGATTGTTCCCGCTGTACCACGGAGTCCACGACTACTGCACCTAACAACCCCCCCCCCAAATAACTTCTCTAATACGCATGGACTTCTCCCCTGCAGCGCCCCAGTCGTCCTCATCGCGCGCCGCACCCACCCGGCAGCAGCGCGGCGCACGTGGCCGCGACGGGCAGCCCCGCCACATCCAGGTCCAGCACCACCACTGGCGGCGGCGGCGGCGGCGGCGGTGACGCCATCACGGCCGGTACCACCACTGGCGCCGCCGCCGCCGCCGCAGCTGTAGCAGCGGCTGTAGCAGCGGGCGCCGCCACCGCCGCCGCCGGCGGCGGCCCTCGCTTCGCCAGCAGCAGCCCCAGTGCCCCGCCCAGGAATGGCAGTGGCGGCGGCGCCGCCGTCGGTGCAGCAGCCGCAGCCGGCGCGGCAGCCAAGGCGGCAGCTGGCGGCGGTGGCGGTGGCGGCGGCGGCGGCGGCAGGCGGGGCGGGTCGTTCATGAGCAGGTACCAAACCACCTCCTCCTCACTGGGGGACTGCTGGCAGCCGCTGCCGCTCCTGACGGCGGCGCCTCTGCCGTCGCCCGCGCAGCCCTCGTCACCGCCACCGTCACCGCTGCCGCCGCCGCCGCCGTTCCTGGCCGCCGCTGTCGCCGCCGCCGCCAGCGCCGCCAGCGCCTCCCGGTGCACGTGGTCTGACACGACCAGGTTGGCGGGCAGGATGCGGTTGCGGGCCTGTGGGTGGGTGGGTGGGATAGCGATGGCAATGAAGGAGAGATGGGAATGGGATGGAATAAGGGGATGGAAAGGAGTGGTGCGTGGCGTGCGGGTTTTCATCAGTGTGCGTTCAGGGGGTGAGTCATGTTACGTACGCATATTGTCGCAGGGGGTCTCGCCTCTTCAGCAACTTGGGTGTTCTACCACTCTCCGCCTCGCCCCACCGACCACTCCCAACCCCCACTGCTGCTCCCATCTGCTCCTCCCCTTCCAGCCCCCAACCTTCCCAGCCCCCTCCCCGACCCCCTCCCCCACATCTCCCCCCCAAGCTGCTTTCCTGGTCACCAGGGAAGTCATGGGTTTCACCGCTTGTCTTTGCGTGACTGTTTGTGCTGTTCGCGTGTCACCGAGCCCGGGCGGCGATTCTAATTGACGGCACCGCCCGCCAATCCTCCACGACGTTTCAACCCCTATCCGTAATTATCTATGCCTGACATTTGTCGCAATTGCCTGTGCCTCACTCGCTAGTTTGGATTTTGTTGAGAATGGGCTGGTATTTACACCCCCCCCACACACACACCTGCTCCTCCCCATCCAGCGCCAGCCCACCCCGCAGCGCCTCCTGGATGACGTGCGCCAGCAGCGGCGGGCTCACGAACGGCAGCCGCACCACCGCCGTGTGCAGGTGCTTCTTGCCTGGGTGGTGGTGGTGCGGCGTGCGTGTCAGGGGTGGTGGGTTGGCGGTGGTGGTGGTGGTGGTGGTGGTGGTGGTGGGGTTGTAAGGATAGGGTAGCGAAGGGTAGCAGGGTAGTTGATCCCAACCCCAATGGGGAGGAGCGGAGAGGAGTGAGAAGACCGGGGTGCGGAAGGACGAGGTGTGTGGAGTTGTGGCGTGGTGGGGTGATTGTCAAGATGGGGCAACGAAAAGGAGCAAGGCGGGGTGGGTGGGCAGGGGCAGGGGCTCACTCACCTCACAGAGCACAGGTGCAGTTCAGCCGCACACAAACACACACACACACACACACACACACACACACACACACACACACACACACACACACACACACACACCACACACACACACACACACACACACACACACACACACACACACACACACACACACGGGGAATCCTCTCCGTTTCCGTTTACCAACACACACACACACACGCGAGTGCCGTGCCTCTCCAAGTTGTGATCTCTAACACATGCGTGCCGTGCCTCGTCACCACCTCCATCCATCCATTATCCAACCAACCGACCCCCAACCCCCAACCGCCACAAACCCCAAGCAACCGCCACAACTCCAACCGTCTCAACCGAGCGCCCCCTCACCGCTGAGGTCCACCAGCGGCGGGATGTTGTTGGGGAAGAAGCGGCTCACGCGGCCCGCCAGCAGCGTCAGCGACAGCGCCCCCTCGCCGTCCAGCCCCCAGCCGCCGCTGGAGGGCGCCAGCAGCGCGGGGCCGAACCTACACGCGTGTGTGTGTGTATGTGTGTGTGTGTGTGATATCACAAGGGAGAGAGCAAATAAATGACGCGTGCGTTTGTGTGTGTGTGTGTGTGTGTGTGCAGGGCTTACGTGTGTAGGGGGTACGTGTTCGGGGTGGCGGCACGGCGGGGCAAGGATTTGAACTCGTGGAAAACGCAGGGGACCGTGTAGAAATGCGGGGCCTGGAGGGCGGAGGTCGGTGCAGGCGGTGCGTGCTGGCGGTGCTGGCGGTGCGTGCCCAGGTGCGTGCGTGCGTGCGGCGGTGACGGTGACGGTGCGCCGGGCAGGGGATGGTGATGGTGACGGAGGTGCGCCGGGCAGGGGATGGAAACAACGGGGGCGGCATGGCAGTCGCTGAATCGGAGCGTGCACGCGGGGGGCATCGGGCCGCATCCTGACTACTACGGTACCGCCGTACGGTACGCACCTGCCCCAGGTGGGGTTTGCGAGATGCTGCTCGTCCTCGCTCTTGTTGCCGCCCTCGCCGGCGCCGCCGTCGTCTTCCAAGTCACCCAAATCCTCAACAATACGGTCTGCGAGAAAAAAAGACGAACAAGAACACGAACACTGAACTAACTGAACTAACTGCGACGCCATGGTGTGTGAGTGTGCTTTGGGCGGTCGCGCACATGCACACCGTGGGTGGTCGAGCCCTATCGACAATCCCAAGCCAGCGAACCCCGTCCCGCGTCAGTACGGTAGTCATCACCTGCAGCGGTGGTCATGAGCAGGCTGAAGCCGCCAGCACCAGCACCAGCACCAGCACCACCAGCTCCGCCCTTGCCGCCACCGCCCCGGCCCGCGGCTGCCAATCCTGCTCCTGCGCCGCCGCCGCCGCCTCCTCCTCCGCCTCCGGCTCTGCCGCCGCCGCGGCCGCCGGCTTTGGCACCTGTGCCGCCTTTGTCCTTGTTCACGCCGCCGGCGCCGCCGCCGCCGCCGGCCTTGCCGCGGTTGCGCCGCCGCCCGCCCGCCACCTCCATTCCGTCATCATCATTACCCTTGTGGTGCTTCGCATTTGCATCTTCGTCCTCGTTGCCGCCATCCTCGTCGTCGGCGTCCTCATCGTCATCGCTCAGCTCGTGGGCAATAAGCAGCATGCTCGCCAGCTCGTGCGGCAGCGCGGCGGCGGCGCTGTATTATGAGTACAGGTATGAGATGCAAGGGCCAAGGCCCAAGGGGGTGGGGCGGTGGAGGAAGATAGAGCGGCCAAGACGATGACGGCAAATCAGACGAGCTCTGCAACATTGGTTTACGTACGGCAAATCCCGTGGATGCCCCACAATCACGTCGCCGATTGACGTAGTTTTCCCCCAAGACCCGACGTCAACGCCCTTCATATTTCTCGTGTGTCTACCGAAATGAGTCATCATTATACTATATTGTACTATTATCCACGGCTGCCGGATCCATTGCCGTCCCTCGCTGCCGTACCTGCGCGGCGGCAGGATGCACAGCAGCTGCAGCAGCGGCCGCACCGGGCCGTACGGCGGCGCCCACAGCTCCAGGGGCCCGGCCGCGGCCTGGGCGGGGGTCAGGGTTCGTGTCACCGCCACGGGCCCGGTGGCCAGGTGGGTGCGCCTGCGGCCGCCGAACGCCATCTTCTGTGAACGGGAACGGGAAAGGGCAGGTTCGAAGACATACGGGATAGGCGGCGATGCTTGCGAAGGCGTGAACCCCGCATAACCCGCAGATAGAGACAAAGAATAAGGCAATGACTTCCGTGGGAGACCCCAACCCCAAAGTCCCAACCCCAAAGTGCCAACCCCAAATCCTCACAACCTCCCAACCCCACAACCTCCCAACCTCGGACCCTGCTGCCCACCTGGATGCGGTCGCTTGCGAGGTCCTGTATCAGCGGCGCGTAGTGGTAGGGGTAGGCCCTGCAGGCAGGGGGGGGGGGGAGGGGGGAGCGTGGGGCGCGAATAAGCCAGCAGAGGTAAGGCGGCATGCAGGTGGTTATGTACGTATACATGTGTAGGAGCGAGGTCGGCGGGCGGCGCAACGCGTGTACGGTCAAGATGCAGCAGGATGCAGCAGGATGCACGCACCAGGTCCAGGAGGCGCCGTCTGGGGCACCCACGTGCGCCGCCGCCGCCCCAGGCCCGCCGCCGCCGCCGCCGCCGCCGCCAAAGTCCAGCGCCGCGGGCCCCAGGCAGTAGTACCTGGCGGCGAGCATGTACGTACGTACGTACGTACGTAGGTACGGATAGGGACAGCGGGCATGATGCCATGCCGGCGCCAATGCGCCACCATCCAGGCCCAGGCCCAGGCCCAGGCCCAGGCCCGCCCCCCCCCCGCCCCCCCCGACCCACCCACCCACCTGTACACCCAGGCCAGGCCGTCCATGAAGCTGCGCACAACCCGCGCCGCGACCTTGTCCACGTTGCCGCCTTGATAGATTGGGTGGGGGGGGCCATCCATAGCACGGTGTGTATCAAATGTTGTGAAGTGCCGATGTCGATGGAGAAGGGGGTGGGCGGGTGGCGGGGAGTTCCATGCATGTTAAATTAATGACGGGGGGAATGAGGGGGTGGGTGGGCGGGGACGGGGGCGGAAAGCGGAGAACGGGGGTAGGTAGTGGGTGGTGACTTGTTGCAGTAAGGGTGCGGTACGGGTGCCGTAAGGGTGCAAGTAACGTGTTGACGCGAGGGGGATGCGAGGAGGTGGAGGGGTGACATGCGCGGATGGTGCTGTACGTCCGGAGCCGCACGCGGCACGCAGCCAGCACCCATAGAACGTGTCACGTATCCACGCCCCATCCCGATGTCACCCACGTCCCCCCACTCTCCGTGTGGCTAGGTTGGGCCCCCCCCCGCCCCCCCCTTCTGCTGGAGCCTGGCGCGATGGATGTCGGTGACACCCGCTGTTCCTCCAAGGTTGGCTACGGTCTGCGTCTTCTCCAATCTTGATGCGTGTACCCCCCCCCCCCCCACACACACACGTGCTCTTACCCGCCTCTCCGCCAATCTCGGGGAAGCGCGCGAGGTAGTAGCGCGAGCGGTAGCCGGGCAGGCCCATGGCGCAGGGGTCGGCGGCCCAGGGGTCGCCCGTCATCACCCGCTCCTGTGGGTGCGGGTGTGGGTGTGGATGGGGGGGAGTTCATTCCAGAAACCAGAAGCGAAACGACCAAGAGAACCCGAACCAGCCAGGGGGTGTTAGAGGTCACAAGGGAAAGTACACACACACACACACACACACACACACACACACACACACACACACACACACACACACACACACACACACATATTTGGTACGTATCCGTCAGTAACTCCGAGCGATTGCGGGGATTCCTCTCCGTTTCCGTTTACCAACACACACACGCACGCACACGCACCTGCGTGCGCTTGCCGACCCGCGCCGCCAGCTCCTGCCGCAGCTGCGCCTCGCTGGCAGTGGCCAGGTCCAGGGAGGGCAGCGCCCACTCCAGCCCCAGCGACACCGCCAGGTCGGGCGACAGCGCCAGGCCCGACAGCACTGCGCATGCGCGCACGGGGTGTGGTGTGTGTGGGGGGGTGTATGAGAGTTTTGGATTTGGGTTTGGGAGCAGGTGTAGGTTCAGGGCTTCATGACGTGGTGGGGCCATGGGGAACCAGAATCACATGCCCCCACACCCCACACCCCCCAGCCCCAGAGCGGGCTGCATCCAACTGCATTGGCCCGGGCCGGTCCTTTGATCCCTAGCACAAGGCCCCTCGCGCGAGTAACGAAACGCGCCCCGCCCACGCCCTCCCCCGACTCCGCTTCCTTTAGCTTGGTTTAGTTTGGGCTGGTAACCACAACCCCCCGCCCCACCCACCCGCGTCCAAATCCGCGCCGGGCGGCAGCTCGCCCATGCTCACGCCCTCGCCGCCGCCGCCGCCCAGCAGCACCGACGCCGCGTCCCAGAACGCCGACTCGGAGGCGGCGGCCTCGGCGTTGGCGCGCGCGTGGCAGCGCTTGCGGTGCTCCTGGTGGGTCGGGTGGGGTGGAGCGAGCGAGGGAATAGGCGGGCGTGTGTGTGTGTGTGTTAGAGATCACAAGGGCGTGTGTGTGTGTGTGTGTGACGGTGAGCGTTACAGGTGGCACGCGGCATGTGGGCGCGTGCAGGCTGGGGGCGTTGCAGTTGGGGGTTGCTGTCCATCAAGAGAAGTCTAAGAAACAAGTAGGGCCCTTATTGCTTCTGAAGGCAGCGCGACATTACGCCTTTTGAACCCTTGCAACTTCGATGGACCACACAACAATGCAACGCTCCACCTGAGCTCATCATTAGCACCTACCCGCCGTACCAGCAGCCACACTCACCGCCCTCCTGAGGAAGGCCGCCTCCTCGTCCCGAGCCAGACGGGCGAAGAGCTGACCCAGGCGCGTGGTGTTGATCTGCCCGCCACCCTGTCGTTGCCGTTGTTGTTGAGGTGTGTGTGTGTGTGTGTTGAGATAAAGATACGTGTGTGTGTTAGAACTTACGAGGGAAAGAATAGCAGACAGAGGACATTGTGATTGTGTGTGTGCGAGTTATGTGGGTGAGGGCTTGGGTGGGTCCGCACAAGTCTGTGAGGAGGCAGGCACGGTGCCACAGCCAGGTGGTGCTGACGAGTGAGACCGTGGGCGGGAGTGGCGGCCAGTGCACCGCACCCACCCACCTACACGTACCCTGCACACCCTACCTCCATAGCCACACACACGCCCCCCCGGCGGTCGTCGGCACTCCATTTTCAATTCAAACCGATCCATCGATCCCATCCCATGCCCCCCAACGCCCCCACACCCACCTGCGTGATGCAGCCGCGCATGTCGGGCAGGAGCGCCTTGTAGGCGGCGAGGAGCAACTCCTGGGCGGGCGGGTGGGCACGTGGAAGGGGGAGAAGGAGGGAGGGAGGGATGAGCC
Source organism: Chlamydomonas schloesseri (assembly GCA_016834595.1). Lineage (NCBI taxonomy): Eukaryota > Viridiplantae > Chlorophyta > Chlorophyceae > Chlamydomonadales > Chlamydomonadaceae > Chlamydomonas > Chlamydomonas schloesseri. Next base: position 1,822 of record JAEHOD010000128.1, on the reverse strand, counting down.
AGAAGGGATGAGCTGGAGCACGTAAGGAGCCACTTTCAAGCTGTTCCTTCCAGCGCACAAAGCCCCGGTGCAATTTCCGGCAGGGACACTAGCGAGTTGACAACCAACACGCAACCCCACCAGGCCGCTGGGCTGGTCGTAGATGTCAATGGAGGGCACGTGTGGCAGGAAGTCGTTGCCGGCCTGTGGGTGCGTGGGGTGCGTGTGTGTGGGGGGTGCGTGTGTGTACGAGGTGTGCATGGGGTGTGGCATACCGTGGTCATGCCTGCAGTCAGGTCCTCAGGTGCGGGGCGATGGGAGTTGGAGGAAGGGGGCAGGGAGCAGCAGGAGGGCCCTCGGTCTGCCATACGTGGAGAGAGAGAGAGAGAGCAAGCAGGTCAGCATGGCCCACACCACACCATACCCCTCCCCACCCACTCCCCTCCCCACCCACCACATCCCATCCACCCCACCCACCAGGAACGTGAGCACCACCAGGTCTTCAAGCACCTGCTCAAAGTCAAACACCTGCTGCGGCTGCTGCTGGGGCTGCTGGGACTGCGGCTGGGGCTGGGGCTGGGGCTGCTGCTGCGGCTGCGGCTGCTGGGGCTGCTGCTGGGGCATGGGAGGCGCGGCGGCGGACGCGGTGGACGCGGAAGCGGCTGCGCCGCCGTCGCCCCGCATGGCCCCAGCCATAGCGGCCGCCGCGGCCGCCGAGACGGCAGCAGCAGCACCTCCACCAGCACCTCCACCAGCACCGACGGCGAAGCTACCGCCAGCTGGCTGACCCCGGCCCCGGCCGCCAGCACCTCCCCGGCCATAGCCGCCGCCGACGTTGCCGCTGCGGCCACGCCCCCAAGCCGCCGCCGCCGCCGCCTCCGCCGCCGCCAGCGCCCGCCGCACGTCCGCCGCCGACTGCCGCGGCGGCTTGGCGCTTGTGTCGACGTAGGGCGAGGCCGGCCACCAGCCCCTGCTGCTACAGCCATCATCTTCTCCGGCCGCCCCTCCTGCTACAGCTGCTGCTGCTGCTGCTGCTGCGGCTGATGTGCGGACGAGGTCAGGCAGGGGCAGTGGCGGTGGCGGTGGCGGTGGCGGTGGTGGTGGCGGCAGCGGCGCAGGAGGTGGCGGCGGCATGTCTGTCCCTGTCCCTGTCCCTGTCCTTGTCCCTGTCACGACCACAGGCACGACCATGCCAGGGCCGCCGCCGGCTGCCCCGGCGGCGGCGGTGAAGCCGGGTGGCGGCGGCGGCGGCGGCGACGGCGCGGCGGCCCGCAGCGCTGGCGGCGGCGCAAAGAGGTGCGCCAGGTGCCGCGGCGGCGCCGCGGGTGCTACAGCCGCTGGCGCAGCTGCTGCTACTGCTGCAACAGCGGCGGTGGCGACTGTGGCTGCGCCACCGCCGCCTCCTCCTCCTCCGCCGCCGCCTCCGCCACCGCCGCCGCCTCCTCCTCCTCGTCCGCCGCCGCCTCCTCGTCCGCCTCCTCCGCCGCCTCCCCCTCCCCCCAGCAGCCCTAGCAGAGCATCCATGTCATCATCACTGTCGCTGGCGGCGGCGGCGGCGGCGGCGGCGGCGGCGGTGGAGGCGGCGGCGGCGACAGGTGCCACCGCTGGCTGTGGCACCACCACCGCTGGCTGCACCGCCGCCGCCGCCGCCGCTGCTGCTGCTGTCGCTGTTGTCGCTGGCGGACGGGCCATTGCCATGGCCAGCGCCGGCGGCAGGTGCAGAGCAGCGCCCGCTGCGGAGGCGGGGGCAGCAGCGGGTGCCGAGTGTACTACTGCCGCTGGAAAGGCCTTCGCCACCACTGGCACCACGACCGGCGCCGGTGCGGCGACCGCCGCCGCCGCC